>ML769332.1:0-181747 GCA_009732865.1 Stipitochalara longipes BDJ | reverse complement strand
ATGATCACTATAACTCAGTGTAGAAGGTGCTGAATTAACTGCTGTTCTACAGTGGTAAGTAGCCTGTATATATAGGCCCTGAACTCCCTAAATTATGTATATTAAGCCCCTAAATAGCTAAACCTTTAGCTATATTAGTGACCCCGATACTCAGCTTTATAGGGGACCTCAGCCCCTATAAGCTTCAGCTCTACAGGGCCCTAAGGCCCTATAAGCTAAACGGGTTCAGCGTGGCTATAGTAGCAATTGCCACTATAGCTTACGTAAGTATAGGGGCCTTAGCGCACAACATACTCTGCACTACTTTCTAAAATATCCTCTTAATATCATATTATAGACGGCATAATAACGCTTTGCCCAAAACTCCTCCCTATTCATTTCTCTTCACTTCAGTGCCCACAATAAAGATCGCACGCTTTCTAGCTTTCCTCGGCTTTGCCTCCATGATCACCATGGCAGACCTAGCAGACACATCCACTGTCGAAGGTGAGTAAATCTAGTCTTCTACCACATTGAGCTACAGCCCATAATATATTCCCGTGAATTTTCGAAATACAATTTAATTCTCACCTACCCTACACTCAATGGGTACAAAGCTAATAAGTCGTGTTTTCTCACAGCGAGCGCGGTGGGACTTCGCCATCCAAGATATCAACCAAGATGCCATGCAGGATTAAAAAAATATGCTTGCAAAATTTCCCTTGGAACATGTTTCTCCAAGCAAATCATTGCGCAGATCGTTCGTTCATCATGCCCTACCTTTCTCTCACTCCCCTTATGCCAAATCCAAGCCTACTTCTAGTCTGGCAACCCGAACCGACCATATACCTTATTAGGTCTAATTGATCCAAAGCCTTTCTACGAATTTTATGGCAAGTAGTCTAGAATGAGATACAGAGCTCTGTGCGGAAATATTTACTGGCTGGTTGAGTGAGAGAAGGGCAGGAGAGATGGTTCGAGTTTTGAACGAGCATATTTGAATCACACCACACAACTGTTACAGAATATATGTTTACCACGTTTGATTATGCAGTAAGAAGCATACTCTCGCCCTATATCAGTGACACGACCCAGTGATAACTCTCTATAAGAGAACAACGTGTCGTCTTTGGCCCGGATGGAATGGAGTTCCAGTACATCTTATGCTAATTTTTTGTAGTGGTACTTTATTAGCTAAGAGAATTTTTTTGCTAAGTAATAATTCAGTAGAAACCTGGCGAACCTCTTCCATTTACTGATTCATAGACAAAGTGAAGACAACGAGATTATTAATGTACGTTTTCCCTCCTTGGGCGGGGTACTAAATGAAGATTAATGCAACTCGTGATTTGGTAGGAAGCCTGCCTGATTACCTTGAAAAGCTTCCCCATATCGCCTTCTTGCTATCGGTTCGAGCAGAGTCGCTGGCGGTCGATCTCGTGCTAAATATAAGATTTATTATGAGTTGTTCGCAGTAGGTGGACGGAAATCTTCAGGATCTTGTTTATATTGGCACAGCCGAAGATAGACTTGTGCTCCGGTGCTGAGTATAGTCTAGGTTAAGGTCGGGAGCCTCGAAATTTCCCCAATGATGCCGTCCGCTGGGAATTTCCCGAAATGGTTTAGCGAGGTCGGACTGGAGAATCAGGGATCGACAGCTTACTCAGCCCAGGGAGATGCAGCAGAGGTACCTACAGGGCTGGATCACTGGAACAACATCGTACTACTACTCGCCACCGTGCAGGGGCTGTGCATTAGGGTTGAATTCCTTAATAGAATGCCCTTATCGCCGCGTTCTTCCTCTTTTGTACAATCTTGCTTCAAGAAACGCTTCGATTTTGCATTATCACCATCGCTTGTTGTTGCTCCGGTCCTTCTATCATGCCCGTCAAGTGGCCGAGCAGAGCATGTTTTGCCTGCAAGGCTAAGAAAGTCAAGGTTAGTCCGGAGTCTTACGGCCTCTTCCTCCCCCCCCCCCCCCCTTTCCGCTGTGACCGAGAAAAGTCTAAATGGGGAATGAAGTGCGATGAGACAAGCCCCAACCCTTGTCAAAGATGCCTCAAATCTGGTGTAACTTGCGTGTATCGACCCGAGTCCGACTTAGTATTCAGGGATATGACCAGTATCTCGGAAACTAAGGTGCGTAGGCGCGTCAAGGCCCGTATCGCTGCGAGGGAAGGCTCTGCGGGGCCATCGAATTCGAGTAGTCCTGTGGGAAGCGTCATCAGTACACCTCAATGTACAACTCATCACCCCGGAGATGGTCAGCCTAGTATTTGTCCTCCTATAAGCACAGTTTGGCGAGATGTTGCTATACCTCGGTTCTTTGCCGACTATGTCTTCGAATCAAAACTCTTTACCGGAAGCAGTCTTTCATTTTTGCCAGAGCTTTATGGATGTGCGAATATGCATACTCCACTAAAAGAAGCCCTAAACGCCGTTGCCTGGTTAAGCATGTCAAATCAACTTGGAATCAAGTCATTGAAATCCGAAGCATGTCGATCCTATTTTCATGCTATAGAGTTAATGGCGAAGCTGTTGCAAGGTCCTGGTGAGGCTCGACAGGATGCAACCTTGGCTACAAATTATCTATTTGGTTTATTTGAGGTATAATCGTCGTCTTCTTTAAAGCTCGAAAATTGGCTAATACAAGTACCACTAATAGTATGCGCCCAAAATCCCAGAGCACTATTTCCTAGGTCGTATGTCTTTCAAGACTTCGACTTTTTAGTCTTTATACATATCTTGAGTAGACAAAATATCTGTTACTAAGATAGCTCCATATTTAGCCTCATTACGCAGACTAACTCTGATGTTCTGATAGGTTAATAAGTGGATTCAAGCTTTCTGGCGTCGCATTTTCTCGTTATGGTCATCATTCAGGGCGCGTTACGCTTCTTGAACTTCGAGGTAGAGAGCAATTTACCACCCAACTCGGTATCAATATATTTCGGACCTGCTATGCTCATATTGTCAGTTGATCCTTGAACCTAGTTTAGTAAATGTTGACATTGTAGAAGGTAGTAAAATGCATCACCGAGCATGTAAACCCTACAGAAGAAGTGAACCTTTGGCTTGAGGCAATACCGCGAGATGATCCTGGTCTCAGCGTCTCAAAATGCAATCTTCGGACAGCTCGCCTTTGTCATGATGCTCAGGTGCTTTTTGACAACAACTCAGAGGATGAATGGTGGATATTGAAGATGCTAGGCGTCGTCAAGGAAGCTGTTCTCATCGATCTTCAATATCAACAATGGGCCGACTCTCTCCCCACTCCTTGGCGACCTCGCATCATTCGTAAACCTGGCAAGACCTCAATGGATAGAGCCAATGCAGAAGCAACTAGTATTGGACTTCCGCAGTACGTTTACGAAGATGTGTATGTCGCGTGGGCTTCAAATAATTGTCGAGCGGCTCGTATTCATCTCCACGAGGTCCTTCTTCATTGCGTGTCCCTCATCGAACTACATCCTCATGCGGGGGCTTCTTCCTACATTGAGGAGACAAGAATAAAATCTCGTACAATCATTTCAGATATGGTTTCAGATATATGCGCAAGTACAGACTTCTGTTTGGGGGATATCAATTCCGGTGGCGATCCCGCGCCGAATGAATATAGAATGCCGCTTTGTGGATATCTCATGATTTGGATACTCTGGCGAACATATGTTTCGGCCCCAAAGGAAAGCGCATATAGGCTGTGGCTAGGCTCGAAGCTTGAGTTTATTTCGAATTTTATGGGGGTTGTAGCTGCGCGTGCTGTGATCGATAGAACCTTAGAGGATCCTTGGGACATGAGATATACTAGGTTCAGATGTTGAAAATGCCAACTTAATCGTGAATATCGAAATACCCTGACCCGTTCATTCTATAGGCGAATAGGTGCATTAACTCCCAAATACTCAATATGCTCTCTGTTTTCAATTCAGGCTTTTCCTCCATTCTCGCCACCCAAACCTCCTATTGTAATTGCAAACCACTATAGTTAGAGTTTTGGGAGGAGAGGCCGTAGATTTTTAAGGGAGCGATATCACCGTAGAACCACTAGAGATCTTTCTCTCCATCACCTTCTGTTTATGTCGGTCGCACATTTTACCCGAATAAGCCTAGAGCACCCGGCGCGGACAACCCGTGAGCGCCTGCCGCTAGGGTCAGGGGCAAACCAACTTACCGCACATCAGCAAGACTACAACTAGGTTACCACTTGAGGCAACCCTTCCGAATTTTCATGCCGACTTCTGCCAGTTTTATAATTTTAAAATCAGACATCGGATATCACTGACGTGTACGATAACGTCTCCTTGTACATCTTGAAGCGATGCAATAGCCCGTTGGACTTAGTCGAGCATAGCCTCTTTCATTTTATTGGCCCAGGTGAGTTGCTTGTTGCTGCTTATGCCGCCGTCGGAGTCTGTCTTTTTGAAATCGATTTCTTATAAGAAAGCGCCTTTCCTCGTGGAGAGAATTTTGCGAGTATACATTTCAGCAACCACACACAGTCCACAACAATTACCTCTCCTTTTCTTTAACTCGGGCGCCAGTATGTTTATGAAAATTGACTTAGTTCGGATGCTATTACGCTCCACGCTCCTCATACCAATGATGGCGGTTCCTTCTTTCGGAAGCAGTATTGTCGCTAGACAGACAACCACCACCTCCCTTGAAACTTCCAATTCCGTGGCTTTAGCACTGATTGTATATTCATTTACCCTTTGAATAACTAGCTTTTACTAATTAGCTTCAGTATGCTTATCCGCTCACTCTCTACGTTCAAACATTCTACAACACCACTGCATCTGTTGGAGCAAATACAATCAACCGAGGAAATGCAACATCCACAGCGAGTAAACCAATACTGGTGAGACCAAATGCAGATTATGTATACTCACCAGTGGCCATTGACTTGTCACACGACAATGTCGAAGTAACTTTGCCGAATATCACCGATGGTCGCTCCTATGTATTCCCATTCTATGATCTGTAAGCACATTGCCTTATTTAGAGCAATATATACTGAAACTCAGGCAAGATACGGTGACAATTTCGCAAACCTTGGCAGTGTTACCAACAGTCCTCCTGGGAAATATCTAGTGCGACAGGACCGTGATTGTGAACCCGGCCTGGTCATGGGACACGAAGAGTACCCTCAATACCTCGGCGTCATAACTTTCCCAACGACGTGGGGAAGCATGATGATTCGTATCGTCACCTTTAATAATGGCACTGATCTGGATGCGGTACTTCAAATCGAGAGTCAGATCGATATCAAGCCAGTCAGCAGGTCAGGTCCACCGAGCGGGCCCGCTCTTACTCCGGAAACACTTCAAGGTAGCAGCATATTAAATGAAGCTGCCTTGAAAACTCCATGGCAACTCGATAATTCTGAAGTTACAGCCATTTTGACTTTGATGGCAGCCATCGAAGAATATAACGGTCCAGAGAACGGCTCAGACTACAACGGAGTGAAGGAGATGTTCTGTGCAGCTGGAATCAGCGGAGGTATTTACACGCCACCACCACAATTGAACTTGACCCTTGCCAGCTTGATAGTTGAGAAAAATACATCAGCGGCACTATCTACTCAATCAAACTTCATCCAACTTGGCAACTCTTGGAAAAATCTTGTCCCGTCTTTGTGTGGCGACTTCGATAGCCATTACATCTTTCGAGCCTACACTGCTTACACCGGTTATCTCCAACTTGTCAGCACGCAAGCAATATATCCAGAATATATCGTTGATGGTACCGCCGAGCTTTCTGTCATGACAAATGAGTCGTATATAATGCGATTCTCCGGCAAGCCTCCTACAGCATTCTGGAGCTTAACGCCTTACGCCGATAACTATCTGATTCCGAATGGCTTAAACAGATACTCCTTGCATGAACAGAGTAATATTACCTATCCGGATGGAAGCATGGTTTATGGTGATGGGAACGCTACGGATGGACCTTTTGAGATTTTGCTGCAGGCCGCAGATGTGGCCCCACCCGCAAACTGGACGAGCAACTGGTTGCCAGCTCCATCTGGAGGGGGTAACTTTAGCGTCAATTGTGAGTTCTTTGCGATTTTTGAACAGTATGAATGTGGTTAGTAACAAGGCAGCAGTACGCGCATATGGCCCTACGGCAGCTCTGTCGAATGGATCATATATTTATCCTGTTGTCACTAAGCTAAGCGCAAAATTGTGATGAGGGAAGCAGAAATATGGAAAATGACGGCAAATTTAGAATGGGTATGCAAGAATGGCATCCAAGATGCAAGAAATAGAGTTGTGGGATGATTCCGGGAGTAATTGTATTTTTAGTAGTAGTACAAAATGATGATCTCACTTTAGTTTCCGAAGTGATCTTTCAAGTCTAATTGGAACTTGATACAGAAAACCTTTATTGTACTGCAATTATATTTCGTGGATTAATGAAAGCTGTAAATAGGTGACCAGCATATGATACCTCAGCTCCCTATTTCTTGGGTATTGTCTAACATTTGATGTTTATTTCCTTACGATCTTCAAACGCATGATTGAATGACTCTCTTAGTACTACATTTTGATTCAATTCTGTACACCACAATGACTGATCCCTACTGCATATACAAGGAAAATCTGAATAAATCTTAGGTATTGTATTACAGCTTATTTTAACATCTTTTTTTATTGCGAAAATGCTCCAGTGCCACAATAATCTGCCCACTTCCGCTTACTGCTTCTGAGGAGATGCAGCAGACACTCAAGCTGTCATAGTAGCACTAGATGTAGATACCAATTTCCAATCTCCAATGTGAAGTAGGCTGAGCCTGTCCCACGACCTTTACTCCCTATATAAAGATAGCCTTAAACCAGCACCGCATATTTCGATCGTCAAAGTAAGGGGACGATGTAATATGAGCCAGAGCGGTGATAGATAGTGATACCAAATGCTGATCGCACTCATCGGCTGACTGTGCCTTTCTTATTTCCAGTTTCAGATGTCCCTTTCTTTACGGTGACCAAAACACGAATATGAAGGCTATTCATCACCTGAGATAAGGCTGATTCGTGACATCTCCTCAGCCTATGTTCACTTTGCGCAGTCATATCTTTACAACCTGAAAGAAATGAGTATGTCCCTCTTGGCTCTGATTGGGTCTCGTAGCTTTCGTCTGTTTGTTGAATTATAGATGTGATGTTATGGAGAGAATATCGTGTACCATGTTAACTGTCTACTTCGGGGAGAGTAGCATAGTAAGATCTTCACTCAAGTCTTAGATGGCAATCTGTCAAAATAGTAAACTACATCGGGTCACGGCTAAGAGACCTACATGGTCTTTTGAGCACATCCAAGGGTCTGAGATTGACCTGTATCTTGTGTATCCTTCGAACTATCCCCATTTGAAAATGAGAGCCCAGCGAGGGTTGTTGGGCAGATTGAAGGTTTTAGGTTTTGACCTGTATCTGGTGCATCTTGCGAATTATATAAGCCCTGAATATACTTCCTTTTTTTCCTCCTCAAAATCTCTCTACCTTTATCATTTTGGGGTCGACCTCTCAAGTCATCACATTGAAATTCGAATTTAACACTCAACTAACTGTTCAATCCGATCTTATTGGCGTTATGAAGGTCTCGCGTCCTATTGGTTTGTTGGGCTTGGCTATCACTTCTGTGGTTGCTGTAGATGTGGAGGGTCTTCTCAAACGACCTGGAGTTGCAGGTAAGAATAAGTACCTATTTGTGCACTTTCCTTTTTATAGGAAAATGTCTATGGTGTCTTTGTTCATCCTATCCTGATAATTTGTCCCTTATACTAACGAACTATATCACATGACAGTCAGCAAGGTTTCGCTCACCGCCGAAGACATAACAACTTGTGTTTTAAGGTCCTCCTCTTGGGGAGAATTCCGGGTCTGCATAAAAGCTGCGCGTAGGGGATTGTCACTAGGTTTATTTTCCTTTTCATAATAATTCCTGTTCTTAGTTCCCTTCTTATCCTCTTTTATTTTGAACCGATCAGTCTCCACGATTTGCAGCCACACTGAAGCTAATGCTCATGCGAGAATGTTTGAATGGTCCCTGTGGGCTTACCCCCCACCTCGATCCTCACCCTGACCTCAACCTACGTTCTGACGATCGCCCTGAGGTAGCATAAACTCGAAAGTTTCTTTGCTATACTTGCTTTCCTGTTCTCTGAGAAGGGTGCCGAATAGGACGGAAGGGATTAGCTTTTAGTTAAGAATTCAAAGTTCATGGAACGATGAGCGGCAAAGTGGGTTTCTTGATCTTATGTTAGAAGGGAGACTTCATGTGCTGGGCATATGTATTTGAATGAAATCTCATTACTATTCCAAATTGAATTTCTCCAAATATCAGTTGTGGATTCAGAAAGATTATATACTAATAGATCACCATACTGAAAATTTCTCCCTTTTCGCCAGAGCATGGAAAGAGGCCCATGAGGAATCTGAACCTTTAAAATTTACCTTCAAGATCCGACCAACGTGTCTGGGTGAGATTGTGAATGAAAGACTGAGTAGAATGAGATATTTGAGAAAACTAGATACGAATGATACTCAGATAGGTATAATCATTCGTGTTCTTTTCTCCCCTGTCCTCTATTGTGCTAAGTGAAGAGCTACTCTTCCTGCCTCAATATGAGAAGTCTTTCCTGATCATCTCTGAATCGTGATACCGGAAATGTCCACCACTAGTGTCCACTGACCTGTAGAACAACCAGGGATCCTAGAAAGCGATCAGTGATATTGGAGCTATCGAGAAGTCCCACTTTGACTTCCGGGTCCGTCGCTAATAAAGGTATGGGACGTGAAAATTAGGCTGGAACTCGGTTTAAGTGTCCTGCTTCTCTATTGGTCAAGAAGTGAATTTCCTCGAGGTTATTCTAACGTAACCACGTGATCTAAGAGCGAGGCTCATCTCAGGGGTTCAGAGCAAGCTCGCAACAAGAATCCAATTGTAAAAGAGGGACTTTGATGGTTAAAATTTGAGTCAATTTCGAAATTTCCTTTGATTATCTTGAAATACTACTATTTCCCAAGGCAGCTAATATTGAATATCTATTTAACCCCCGCATGATGCCAACGTTCACTTAGAACACTTCAAATTCTTAGAAATCCCGCATATTTAATAATCTAGAACAACAGATAGTTCCACTTATAATTAAAAAATGTCTTGTCCAGCCCTATCAACAAAACTTTAATCTCTAAAGAAATGGTGGTGAAATGTTAAAGTGTTCACTGTGAGATTCCAAATCAAGCGAAAAGTGATCAGCGGTAAATCAGTTCTTGCCCTAAGCATCAGCAACTCGCTCCCTCTCTCTACTTGCGTATCCTTCTCTTTCGAGTTTCTTGTCACCTAGTGTCACTCCAATTTGTCTTACTACCAGCCAGCCAGGCAGCAGAGCTAACCCCCAGAGACCGAAGTTCAAGTACACACCTCCAACGTCAGCGAAGATGGGAATGCTATTGAGACCATACTTTATTCGAATTAGCGATTCAAGTAGAGCAGAACTCCTGTGAAATACTTACACTGACAGCTTGAACTGCGGACTCGGTGCCTCTCAGAAGACCAGCGATACGGATGACTTCAGCATCGGTGCCTGCTAATTCACCAACAACGAAGTATCTGTATCGTCAGAGTTAGTAACCTTCTCACTAGAAGAAAATATGGAGGAAGGCATACAGATACATATAATTCAACTGAAACCCAGCAACCCACAACAAAAACAGCGCAAAACCCTTCCCAAAACCCGCATCTACCCAATCAAAAGTCGGTTTACTCTTGTGAAAATCCGTGACCAAGATCGTCGCCCAGATCCACCAGGCGCCCTGCAATCCCAAAATCGTAAAGAAAGCACCTCTCGCACGAGTCTTCAAAGCAATCTTCTTCCGATCAAGCCATGCTCCTAGTAAGTTGCCAGCCGTAATTGCCACGATGCCAGACAGGAAGGAACCCAGTGCTCGAGCACGAACGGAAAACCAGAGGGATTCGAAAGTGAACATTAATGCTTCGGAGTACACACCCTGTGCAATGAGCGGTACAATAAGCAAAAAGTTTTTCGACACGAAGAGTTTCGTGTTGGCTTTCAACTCCGAAAGCGCAGAGTTCGTGATGGCGAGCTTGACAGCGACGCCATCCGTTCGTTGGACTTTCTCTGGCTTATTCAACAGCAGCCCCGCAAACGGTCCAAGAGCTTGCAAAGCAATGAAAGCCAGGTAGACATTGTACGAGACCTTTCCCGCCTTGTTGTTGGTAGCGTTCAAGCCAAGGTTGATCGCACCACCAAGGACCTGTCCACCAACGCGAAAACTGAGCCAAAAGCCAAGGAATTTTCCTTGGTTATAAGGCTCAGGATAGCTCAGGGCAATGGCGGCTTCCGCCATCCAGAAAACGCCTGCACTGATCCCACACAGTGCAGCGCCGAACAGAACAAACCATTCAGTGCCAAAACGATTGTTAGCATACAATCCCGCTGCAAATGGAGCATAACCCATGGTTCCGAAAACCAGAGAGTATTTAATTCCAATTGCTTTTACGAGGATAGGAGAGAGGAAGCAAGACACAACCATGAGGCAAAAAGTTAGAGCGTTGGCGCCGTTCACGAGGTAAGGTTTCTCCTCTCCTCCAGCACCCAAGGAGTTCATGGCGCCCCAAATGCCGGGGGCGAGGAAGTTGCAGATGCCTAAGATGAAAGCATTGTAAAAAGTGCTGTGGTGCCATTTTGCTAGAATTCTTAGTAATCAAAATGATAGGGGGATGAAGGGAGGAGACCAACGTTTGACGTATTCCCTCGTGACAGGGAGAGCTTCATTGTCGGAGGAGAGTTCAGTTGCTTCAGACTTGATCGGTGGTTCTGTCATTATGAAAAACTAATGTTTTGAGTTGCTTAGAAGGAAGTCAGGGGATTATAGAGGCCGGAAACTGTGAAGAGTCCGCAAAGGTCTGGGCCTCAAACCCTTCCGTTTGAGAGACTTGTCTTATCTATACCTGCAGCTTTCACCGGCCATTTGAAAAACACCATCGTTGGAACTCTCCGCTCGGCAGTCGCCACGGGCACCAGTATCGGAGGTTCTACGAAATAGAGAAAGCGTGTGCGCAGGCATTGTCCAGTGGCAGAGGCTGATGATTGAGCGGTGATGGTGCTCCAATCCATGTCGGACTCGCAAAAAGGAGCGGCCGCCTCTCTTGCCCCATTATGCGGTGGCTGCAAGCGTAATTCGACGTGACATAGTGGATCTTATCTCACTAGCCTCAAAAATGGGGGTAGAGTTGCCTGGTTGAGTAAACTCAAAAGTATCTTTTCATGCAAAGCGCAGATCATTTCAGGATTCGCAATTTTGACAGTTTATTCCATCATCTGTGAAGTGTAGCACCCTTGAGAAGTGGAATGAGAATGGTATAGTACGTTACTGAGAGAGATGCAATTTCAACCATTCTTATTAATTTGCACAAGTAAAAAGCTCATTTATTCTTAATACAGCGCTATCTCAGGTTTTTTCTGAGGCAGCTATCACGTGAACGATTTAATATAACCCAATACTTAGATTAGAAATCAAGCCTTAACAGCGTATTCAATTGTCTTCGTGTGAAATCGGATTTAAAACTGCTAGTAATAAATTTTAATATATATAATCTAGCGTTGGTCGAAGCCAGAGCGAAGTATATTTGTATCTCGGAGTAATCAATTAAGATTCGTTAGTCACGACTCTGAATATCTTGTATAAAATTCAAAAACTGGATTTTGGTTAACTAATTCAATAAATCTCCCTAGTTTTACTATTCAGTACCTTACAAGAAGGTTCTTTATATGATTAGACGAACTAAGAATAAAAGGAAGGGACTCAACTCACTCCTTCCTAAAATCGACCTTTTGGCGTATAACTTAACGATGAACTCAACGATAAACTAAATAATTGTCTCCGTCGATCAGAATCTGTTCATTACGGTAGCGGTGCTAAATATATCATTAAATAGAATATGAGAAAGTGATATAGCATAGATTTATTCTCAAATCCTATATATCGAGTAGTTCATATAGCCCAGGTTTTGCGGCTCGTTACTACCGTTACTTCCACGGGTCTTTCATTCTTGTCAGCACTTTCATTGAGCCTCGCTGGGACCCAGTTAGCGGCGGGTATTATCAGCTTCAGCCCTGCCACCCCTGCAAAGGAGGAGCTTTGCTTGTTAATCAGGGTTTGGGATAGGGTAGGACAAGTTAAGCCATCGTTTCATGGAAGATGATAGTCAAAGGGATCTGTTTGCACGGCTAGGTGCATGGAACTTTCTAGTCCTTTTATATGAAGGAAAGAGTAGCTCTTTAGGAGAACAGAGGCGACCAGTGCTGACAAGCGAAGCTTTGCTCAACTTGAACATCTTACAACTACGGGTAATTTAGCACTTATTTGTAAAGCTACATTGGTCAATCGCGTCGGATCCAATCTCAGGGTTTGTCAGTCACGTGGCTAAACTTCTTTGGTCGCCCTCTACTCCCTCCTTGCAAGTCGTGATAGACAGGAAGGAGGATGGCGAAGTTGGCGATTCTAAGAACAAGCGTATATTCCTGCAAGGTAGTAAAAGGGCGTAAATTCAAAAACCCCCAGCAGACCGACACAGTCAAGCGGTCAAGAAAATATGATGCCTAGCAACGCCTCTATCTCTATTGCCCAATTTCCAAACTCCGTTTCGTGGTTGCAATAACCGCCTTGCTATACGCATATCTCGCTCTATCTTCCTCTAAACTCAGCAAGCCATCAATAGTCGTCCCCTTGGGACTCGAGAACTTCTCTCTCAAGACAGCTGGATGCTCGTTCTCTAGCAGCTTCGCCATCGAGAACAAAGACTGTGTCAAGATCTTCTTCGCATCTGCTCTCTTCAAGCCTTGCTTCACGGCCCCGTCTAACATCCCGTCAAATGCAACAGAGAGTAATGCACCAGAAGCTCCTGCTAGTACGCCACCAATGTCGAAGAGGTCTGGTGCCACATGTTGAATTTTGCCGAGCTGAAGGAAAATCCAATCTGTGATTTCTTCGTATTCTTGTGACATGTCTGTTAGTTCGATGACAGTCATTGATTCGCGGAACTCGGCAGCGATATTCAACATTGCTCGTTTGATGTAGATGGGCTTTCCTTTATAGAAGCGCGGGTTGTGTTTGTTGAGTGTCCATACGTTTAGATCTTCATCAGCTATTGCAGCCTTCAACTTATCCGGAGGTGACCCCACGAGAACACTAATGATGAGCTTTCCAGTCAGAGCCTCTTGCACTCCTGGCTGACGAAGGACGAGATCAACCATATAAGGTTTGAATGCCAAGAGCACGATGTCGGCCTCCTCCATCGCCGTCACATTCTCGCCCGTTCGAACCTCCAACCAACTCGCATATCTGTCGAACCTTGTCTTCAACGCTTTTGCTGAGCTTTCACTATTCACTGTTGCGATAAAGCGAGAGATCTTTGGCTGCTGGCCGTTTGCACGGTCACGTGAGCACGACTCCAGCACGCCGGAGAGGATAGCTGCGCCCATAGTGCCTGTAAGAAGGTCAGCACTGTCGTGATCGTCATTCACTCACCACGTATGCTCACCACATCCAATAATGGACAGAATCTTCCCCATCTGTTGGGTGATGCCATTTTTCGCTGCCATGATTGCGACTCAGCTCTGAGTGGTAATTCCAGAATGACAAGGCACCAGAAACCGGTTGTCTGAGGCGAATCTGGGAGCCAGAAATTGAGCCTTGGAAGTGAACGAACAACGGGCTCTCTGATCCGTGTCTGGGCTGATGAGATCAGACCCGGTCAAAAACAAGAAAGTCAAAGAAATGCGCAGTGAAAGTGGGGAGCTGGCGCTGAGTTGGCCCGCCCCTGAAACCCTTTCACTGCCCTTACAGATAAGAGGCTAAGCGATGCACTAGAACTAGCGTACGATAAGAACTGCATCCTGAGCTTAAATCTGACGAACATCAAAACCGTCTCGCATCCATCCTCAAATCACAAGACGCGATGAGCGAGGCTCAAAGTCTAACTGCACAGCCTTCTCACCTCTAATTTAGGAACGCCAATAAGCTTATCATGGCTGGCGAGATCGAGGCTGATAATTGCTTGGCCCAAGAGTGTGGGCCCCCACCCAAAATTTGAGGGCTGTTTCAACTCCCAGCACGCTCTCGGTATATCGTCTGGTATTATAGACCCCATCAACATTCGCATCCCCAACTTATGGAACCACGTTGTTACCTGCCAACGATGGAGAAAAACCAGGTCACGCTGTTCATAGTTCCCAGCTACGTGAGAGTCGTCTCCTGACCGCTTCCCGGAGCCTAACTTACCTCGTCATTGACGTTGAAGTTTTGACCAAGGATCCGCCGTCGAGATCATTCCTGCAGGAACACGTCGATCTCCCAGCGCCCCTTTCGCCAGCATCCGGAAGATTAAGGATCTAGCCATCCTCTCGCCAGTCGCATCTTTTCATCCAATGACAGTGGCTGCGCAAAGAAATAATACTCCCAAAAGGCCAACTTAAGATGATTCTTATGCGGAGCCCCCTGGGAACAGGGCCCTGCTGGCACTTTTAGCCCAAGATGACAGCGGGCGCCTCGCTAGTTCGGAGCTTTGTAGCGGTGCAGCAATGCGAAACCAAACAATCTGGGAAAATTCGCCCAATTGAGGGGCAGGGAAGGACCCAAATTAGATCTTAGTGGTTTCTTTGATGATGGAGATGATTTCCCAGAGCAATGCTAGACGAGCCTCCGCAAGGGCGGAAGGGAGTCCGGATCGCGTTTCTTCCTCCTTATAAAGATATGGAGGCTGCTGTTTCTGTCAGACGTCAAAAGTTTGATATCCCTTTTGGCTTCAACCGTTGATATTCCATCACGTGATTCATAATGTTTCTATCAACTCCTCGAGTTTTGTCTGTTCTCTTGGCAGCTGTTACCATTTCAAATGCTCTCCCTCAACCTCGCCCTGGCTTTCATCAAATAGGATCGAGATTAAATCGCCGAGAAGACACTCTGCAAAATGCATACACTAGCTATGCCGATGCTGGCATCAAGGAGATGCTTACCTTCTACAACTCTGCTCTCGGTCTCTTTGGAAATACCGACAGCACTGGAAAGTTCACTGCCGACTGGTGGAATTCCGCAAATGTCATCACAATGCTCGCGGATTATGAAAATTACTTCCCTGGCCGGAATGCTGAGGTGTTAACGGTCTTCTCCAACACCTTCGCTGTTGCAACCCCGCCATTCTCTCCGCGCGGTTCATTCCTGAACACTTTCTACGATGATGAATTATGGTGGGCGTTGGCTTGGATCAAGGTGTACGATGTCACAGGAAATGTGACGTATCTCAATAAAGCTGCTGAGATATACGAAGACCCGAAGAGTGTATGGAATACCACGCCTTGCTCTGGCGGAATCTGGTACGTATCCCGCCTGCCCTCTTCCCTGCATCACATCACTAACGAATGACTCAAGGTGGGACTTCGCAAAAACATCTGTCAACGCCATCGCCAACGAACTCTTCCTTACTGCCTCAGTCAAACTCGCAAACCGCATCCCTACGAACAAAGAATACTTCCCCATGGCCATGGAAGCCTACAACTGGTTCCTAGCCTCCGGGATGATCAACAGCGGCAACATCATCAACGACGGTCTCAACACCGCCGTCAAGCCATGTGCGAACAATGGCGCAGAAGGATGGACATACAACCAAGGCGTGATCCTCTCCGGCCTTGCAGAACTCACCTGGTCCACCGGCGATCCAAAATACAACAACCTGGCCAATACGTTGGCCACTGCATCAATGGCACACTATGCAAATAACCCAGACCTCATCCTGCACGAAACATGCGAGCCGAACTGCGACTCCGACCTTTCGCAGTTCAAAGGCATTTACGGACGCAATATCCAATTCTTAGTCAACAGAGCGGATGTCCTTCCCGCGAACCTGAAAACCCAGTTTACTACTTTCCTGCAGAATAATGCGAACGATATCTGGGCGCATGATAAGGGTGTCAATAATCAACTGGGGCTCGTGTGGAGTGGGGAGACGAATGTGGTCGCGACGGTCGAGACGCAAAGTAGTGCTTTGGATGCTATCGTTGGTGCTGCCGCGGTATCGTGACCTTCTGGGTGAAAGGACGTCGGTTGGTTATTCTAGTATATAGAGGAACGGTACATAGATGGGATATTGGATTTCACCTGGGGTCAGGGAAGGATTGGCGCAAACGAACGGATGGAGTTCGGTGTAGATGGTATTTAGATACCTCTTTGTTGTTTTAGCGTTACGAGTTTACGAGCTAGAAATATCACGCTTCATGCGTTTCGAAACCGAGCTTTTCTGTTTAGCCACGGGTGAACTTCTAGCTTGCCGAACCCCAGCCAACCGGCTATCTTCCCCTTGGGTTCTTAATACTTTATTCTAAGAGAGATTTTGGCCTGGCGCACCCCGCGTTTTTACCCCGCGGCGCCACTTCATGTAGATCCGGAACCACTCTCCGGAGAAACAACCCGAAGGATAAACTGAGCACGCCGAAGACCCTAAGTATAATCTTTCAGCCTCGCACGATGTATATAAGCCTCATAACAACAATCCTAAGAGAGTTTATAGGTATCATAGCTGTACTGCGATTTCGGTCAACCCTGCGCATTGAGTTTCAGGGAAAAGTTTGGTCTGAATTGCTTTCTGTGAAGTCTACAGATATCCAAATGGGGGCCACAAAACTGCATTCATGTATCAAAGCATTATAGATATATTTCAAATTTCAAGTTATATCGCAATGATAGATTGCGTATACGGAGGTAGTACGTGAGCTTCATAAGTGTATAATTCGCCTTGATTAGATCAGCATTGAAAGGGCGGTGGAACAGCTGTCCACATGTTAGCATGACCCTTTAACTTCATAACCAAGAATAACTCACTTCCGCTATTATACGCTGCAATGATCAACGTGATAATCACATAAGTCCCAGCCACACAGATGAACCCTCCAGCCGCGAACGTCAACACGCTCAACACAAACATCGTCGGCCTGCGCTTCCACGCCCTGACACCCTCACCAGTGAGGTAGTAAGAATCATGAAGCCAGAAGGCACCCGCGATACCATACGTATACCAACTGGCAAACAGCGACGCTGCAATACCGATCAAGTACGAGAAGATCGGTACTCCGACAGCCAGAACAAAGGAAGCCGCGTTCATGATGAGAATCAGCACCGTCCACGTCCCCCATCCTATCACTGTATGGCTGTGAAGATGTTCGGAATGACGGAAAAGACGGAGGAAGATGAGTTTTGCAGCCGTGTGCGCGTACAGACTTCCCGCGATCAGGAAGTTGGGAATCGCGATGCCGTATGCAGCTTTCGCCCACACAGGTGGTAGACTGGAGAAACTTGGGCTCGCGACGCCGTTGCCTAGATACCAGTGCGTAACTATTGCAAACACGGTGTAATAAGTAGTAGCAAAGCCCTGCAGGGTGTACGCGGCCTTCATCGCGTCCTTCGGGTTTCGCATCTCGGAGATGAGGATAAAGAACATGAAATGGCCAGCATATGCGAAGACAGGATTAGTGACGGAAACAAAGGCGTTTACGAAGGTGGGTTGGAGGAAGAGTCTGGTGGTTCGACCTTCGAGAGGGTTAAGTCCAGCCCCGATCATACCCACGATGCCAGCGATGAGGATAGAGAAGACGCTGGGGACTGAGAGCCATGAGAGACGGTCAAGAGTACGTGGGAAGCTGAATATGAGAGTTGGGATGGTGAAAATTCCTGTGTACAGCATGAGGCACAGGCGGGAGTCTGATAGGACACCGAGTGCTATCTGGCCGGCGAGAAGCTGGCCGCCTGTTGCGAAAACGGCGAAAATTACGGTCCCTGCCGAAAGCACTTCTCGACCGACCACACCGAAGATGATGTAACCTGCGTCTCCCATGTTGTGTACTTCTGGATGATTGAGTTTACTGTTCGAAATAAGTATTGCTTTTGTTGATGGAGATTAGAAATAGAGATTTCTTTCGTGGTAATATATCCCCTAACATAAAAAGACTTGATCTCTATATCAAGTCCTGGATAACTTCTATCAAGTGATACAAACACAACTCATCAATATGCAATGAGACTTTATGAAAGCAAATACACTCACAACTGCACCAACAGATAAGCCGTGAAAGTTCCAAAGATGCCCAGAAACTACTGGACACATCAGAAACATATTTTTGTTCTTTTGCTGTGAGAGTACATACCACGATCAGGATAACATTAGGAACAAGCTATTTAAAGAATCAGACAGTCCATATCTATACATTTACGCGAGGACTCACTCCTACAACACCGCCACTGCTGGGGAGACTGAGCATGCCATTCGAGACAATCTCGGCAATCATGAGAACTGCCACCAGCTGCCAGCTCAAAGTCTTATACTTGATCTGATGGTTCTTTTCATCTCCAAAAACATCACGGTCGCCAATGGTGTGACGGTTTCCGGAGGTAACAATTCCCTCTTCCTCGTAGGGATAGAGTAGGGTCTCGACGCCAGAGCGCTTCTCGTCCATCATTTTGAGGTTTATGACAACAAAGTGCAGAGTATTGTGAGAGGTGACAAAAGTAAAAGCTAGGAATAATATGAATACAAAAAGGGGACGATAGTATTACGCTCCAAGAATGGGACAGTTGTCCGAGGGCTCTAGTCACGATACAGCCCACGATAGGGATCGAAAGTGCCAGAAATCCTTCCTATTGGGCCGCTTTAATAGGAAATGATGATTTGGAATATTCAACCTATAAGGAGGAGAAAGGAGGATTTCCGTTCTTAGTGTATTCTTGGATATCCTTGTTCGATTCGTGGTTGTCATATTCGGAGTTGCAGTTGACGTAATTGACATCGGCACGGCCAAGCGATAACAAGTCGGTCTGGCCTATCTCTCCGCAGATGGTCAAATATACTTCCCAATACGAGTTTGGAAACACCATCAAATCATTGACATACATGGGACGACTATTCCATCGTCTGATAAGAGATGCTATGACTAATCTGACTCTCGTTGATGAGTTTCCTAAATTTATCAATTGGAAAACACGCTATATGTCGATGGGTGTGAGACGAGACTGCCGTCTAACAAAACTTCTAGGCAAGAGACTTCTGTAGATCCACAGGAAGATCAAACAAAAAGCCGTAAGCTCGCTTCTCCCTCCAGGGAATATATCTTCCGGCCTACCAATCCCGTTATGTTCGGTAGGTTATCACGTGATGCTACCCCCTATTGCAGCTCCTCAGCTCTCAGTCAGGTACACGGCTTGATTCAAAGATAAGATGAGCTATACCTGTTATCTTTGATCCCATTCCACATGTAATGACTTGAGTTTCATAAGCCATTCCCTTCCAAGGAGTACAAATAGATTAGGTGTTCAAGAGTAGACGGCCTAGTATTGATCTTTGTGTTCCAGGTGAGTTGCTTCTCCATCGCTTCATTCTATTGCAAGCCTCCGTCTCGTAGGTATAATGCTTAATACTTGTCTACAGTTGACACCCCGGAGTCGTGCACCAAGTTTCGAAACCCTTTCTTTCAACAGTGGCGATTGAATATCAGAATGTATCCCTTGTATACAGCCGGCATGTACGGATACCCCACAGACGCTGCTCCATGCAGATTGTCGATCTACATGCGGGACCCGGACACTCTACGGAAGAGCTATCCGACATAAACACAGAGAATGTTAAGAGTTGTTCTGTCAGCCTGATGTGCGCGCAGACCAGTCTCTAGCATTACTACCGCCAAACTCAACTGCTCTTTCAATTTTGACACTTAGATGCACTTTTGTAGATAAGTCAATATGTTCTCGCAAACTGTCATAAACTCTTCAATGCAAACGCGAAGTTTTGGAAGAAAGGATGTTGAACTGAGCGAGGAAAACGCTGTGATAATGGAATCTTAGCGCTCACAAGCAAAGTATGGGGGTGTGCTATTATTAAACTCAAACCATGATTCGGTGTAAACATGCAATCTTAAAGACTCTCGATATCAAGGAAGGCACTTCCCCTTCCTGATTGTCTCTTGGGGAGGACTGGACAGGACAATCACGGGTAATTGACTTCCAGCGATCTGTGAGGTACCGCGATAGGAAGGTGTTAAGGATGACATTTTGATCACGTGAAACATTCTATTCTTGGAACTCCGCGTTATTGATGGCAAAAAGACGGGAAGAATATGGCCTCTAGAGCTTCCTATAAGAACCGAAGACTAACAGCAACATTTCCTCTTTAAATAATTCTCCAACATCTTCTCGAAAGCTTTTCTATTCTGAATATCCACGTGACTTGATGCACATCTCGATCATAGAACCATTCATTATCATTTCCGCAAGCCCATATGTACAAGGTGCTGGTACTACCGCGTTCGGTAGTGGTTCGCTTAGCACGTGCATGCAATATGCTGTGCCTTATTCCAAATTTGACTCACAACCTCGCGGCCTCCTCACCACTCACCACCCCCCATCTTTAGCAAAAATAACAATCTGCTCGGTTTCTCGCATCCACAAGAAAGTGCCGTTCTGCAGTCACCACGCCAAAAGGCTCTGTGTACCTGGTCTACCAGGAACTGTGTTGATGCTTCTCGTTCGCTTTGACCTTTGCGGCGTCGGAGGGGGAACGTCCACCCAATACCTACGGGATGTAACAACGGCGAGCTGCAGTGATTCGGCACAGAATGCTACACAGCATGCTGTAAATGGCCGGCCGACCAGCAATTTCACCCAAAGCTCTGGGTGCAGCTTGGGAGCCTGATTCGCGACAGCATCTTGGCGCTGTATCGTTCTCGCGCTTCTGGTGGCTTACTATAGCCTGACAAACACCTCGGTTGCTTCCATTTGCATCTCGACTGCTCTCCTCCCCGGCATTCCAAATGTAAAGGACGGTGTTTAAGTGGATATTCGATGGCGAGAGGATGGGGATTCTGCGCCATCAGGTGGTGTGAAGGTGCGCGACGTGTGCGCACGCAGGGGTAGAATGCGGGGAAGCTGCAGAACAGCAAGGGAGCCCCGCATGTATCTAGGTGAACTGGAGGGCTCGAGGGGCCCCATGCTCCACATTGTCACTCTCTTTCCTGGGTTTGTGCGAGGGGTGCTGCAGTTCTTATATGAGCTGTGCTATTCCTGGAGCTGGAGCTCTCTTCTTTTTCAATTTCTTACTTGCTACTACGTATTTTCGTTTTGCTGGTCGAGAAAACACAGGACTTCGAACCCGGAGCTCTCAATTTTTATTTATTTCAGAAGGCAGTGCATCCATACAAGTACAATGGCTACCAATGGCGTTACGAACAGGAAGGGAGAAGATGATGGGATGATTCACGTCACGGACAATGGAATCAATCAGGATCACATGGGAGGCAATCTCTCTCATGTCAAGACAGGAATGACGATCTCTCCCGAGCTCTTTGAGAAGGTTTAGCTCCCTTTCGATCTTCTGAGCTTCATTAATTCCAGGGCGCTGACTGACTGGTGGTGGAAAAGCTTTATCTTACCCCAAAAACTGCTGCGGTTGGAGATTTCAGAAAACGATTCGCAAATCCAACGCCTTTGGGATTGATGGGGTGAGTTCAATTTTCAGACAGGATCGGAAGCTTGACATCTGACTCTACAGATTCATCATTTCTGCCACGACGTTTGCAGCCATTATGATGGGCTGGGGAGGATCGACTACACTTGACGGAGTCGCGTAAGTTCCTCTTCACATTCTCCCTTCGAGGAGTCGTGGGATACAATTCCTAATCTCTAAATCTTTCACAGGGGCATCTTCTTTTTCACAGGCCCAGTCCTCCTTCTCCTCGCGCTTATCTTCGAATGGATAATGGGCAATTTCTTCTCCATGATGGTCATGGGCATGTTCGCTGTGTTCTGGCTTTCCTTCGGCGTGCTCGAAACGCCTTCCTGGGGAATCGCAGCCTCTTACTCCGCAACCGGTGACGCAGCTCAAGGCGCAGCATCCGTAGGATACAACGCAGCCGTTGCACTCTATCTTCTTGTCTGGGGATTCTGGTTATTTACGACATGGATTTTCACACTGAAGACAAACATGGTGTTTGCCTCGATCTTCTTTTTTGCATTTATCAGTAGCTTTCTCTTTTCGGCCGCATACTGGAAGGTTAGCACGGGGGATTATGGTATGGCGATGAAGTTGCAGAAAGTAAGCACCACTTCCTTTCGAATTCCTTGGATCTACGTACTAATTCAATTAGACTGGTGGCGCAACATTCTTCATTCTCGCGCTCCTTGGATATTATATCACTGTTGTCATGATGGCAGCTGAAATGCGAATCACGGTGAAGCTTCCAGTCGGAGATTTGTCTCACTTCTGGCCCAGCGCAGAGGGCGACCTCGCGGATATGGAGAGGGGCGAAGTGAAGGAGGACTGAGACCGTTGATGTGAGGTGATGTGGGGCCTTTTGGTTGCATTGGCTGAATATGTACATGTGAGAATGTGGGCCCAAGTCGTATTTTGCGGTGAGGGTTGCGATTGGTCCTGTCCGCAGAATAATTACCTCGAAAGAAAATATCAAATTCATGACCATCTCCGTACATGCGTCCACACTTCGATGATTTGAGTGAAACTCATCGCCTACCTTGTGGATATGACTACCTCATTAGTTGGTTCGCGAATTGGAAAATGCCTTCTCATTGTCCAGGTTTGGCAAGTATCGTGGGCGAAGGCAGCCCTCAAAGGTTGATACCACGTGACCGCATCTGTCTGCGGAAAGACTTCACCCTTAACAACTTCAGGTATATATTCAAAATTATTCTTGCAAAATTTAGCTTGTATAATTCTACCATCACGTAGCCTTTGTCCTTTTGCATAGTTATGTCGCGTCCAGCTTATGGAGACTGACACATTTACAGCCTCATCATTCGCAGTTCAGGCTGCCATGTGACTACAGTTTTCAAAATTAGGCGTCTAGAAAAAGAAAATCAACGTTTCAAAACATCGGTCGGCAATTGGTGCGATAAGAGGCTAGCGCTGCAGCCTCACTCTGAATCCTAAAACAAGGCTCTGCTGGCCTCAAGATAAAGCCTGGGCGAACCCGCAAGGTCAAATCCATTTACCTCTCCCACGCTCCATTCGGATCAATGCCATTATGGTCGGTAGGTTCTCTAAACCGAGAACCTTCACTTCTGACATTCCGAAATACGTTAATCGGGATGATTTGATCGACTTCCTGAACCGGCAATGCCAGTTCGCGTATCTCGCGAGAGACGGCATCACTTGGATCTACCAATATACCATCGAGGTAAATCTGTGCTGCTCTAAGTGACTTCCGGATATCTTTGCTGAACCTGGCAGACCAGCATCGAGGGGACTCACAGAGTAACAGCTCCAAGAAAAATCACAGATGTATGATTGGGAGTTTTAAATGAAGGTTACACGAATAACAAGGAAACAGGAGGAAATAAAATATTTGCAAGACTTGGCTGCTAGCAGGCGGGCTCCCAGTAGTGGCAGTGTTTTCGTGTATTGAGAGCCTTTGGTGTTATGTTATTCAAGGGGGCTGTCGGGCGCTGCGCCCCCACCAAGAACCATACCCAATGCCGCTTTTAGCTTCGAAAAGCCTATGAGACCGCCTTACAGCCACCACTGCCATTTAGGAAAGCCATCTCCCAGAGACTGTCCTCCATCCTTCATGAAATTTTGCGAAACACTGAGGCCTGGGTATCCTCCTTCTGTTTAATGTTCTTCTGACTCGCTTGAGAAATGGAGGCATCTGCACAGTGGCCTGTAGCTAAGAGGGATGGCGCCAACCGCTTCTTTGAGAATGTACTGGGAAACAGACAAACTTATGACGAAAACGCCAAATTAATGTTCTCTGATGATGGCTCTGTCGATATTGAAGCATGTGACTTAGATTTATCAGGTATATACTTCACATTCGATGTACATAAGAAATTAGCACTCTGACGAGGCTGCGAAGGATGCAAGGCCAAGAAACTTTGCCACTTGAAAGAACTACAGATATATTTGTATGTGCTATTAAAATTATAATACTGTCAATCTGCGGTTTAGTGGTAAAGCTAAATGATTTTTCAGGAATGAGACAGAGAACATCGGGACTGAAAACAATTGTACCTTGAAATCGACTGCTCGAATCTTGTAAGCAGGCTTCTTCTCACTCCTTATGGGCTAAATTAATGAACCCTAAGTTTCGTACGTCAAAAACACTCCAGGGCAGAAATTAGGGCCTCGAAGGAGCCATATCGCTGCTGCTTGCCCAGCTTCAAGTGTTTCCTTCTTTTGTGAATATCCTCTCCTTTTTCAAGCTTCAAACTCGAGAATCTACAACCGCTATAATAGGATCTGGGGCCTTTTACGGACTGACGAGTAATGATGACTCAGGTGAGTTTAGCAGGCAAATATAATATTTTTAACATACTCTACGTATTATTTTTAATCCTTTCATAGTATACGAAACCTCGTATTTACTAAAGTATGTGGAGAGTAATGGAAGAATCGAAGATTGTTGGTCGATTCGACAAATGGCTTTTTATCAGAAATTCGACACCCGCCACAACTTATCGCAGAGTCTCCTCATTCAGACATCAGATCAGGTTCAGAGACGCATCTTTCAACTCGTCCAAGATGGACACATGGCTGATTTTCCAAATCATTGGACAACATTCCATGAAGTCTTTCTAGGGACTTTGAGTCACAATTGGGGAGCGTATATCGAATGGATTGATACTCAGATTTCTAAAGTAGTGAGTTCATCTTCGGCGATGGAATTGTCGTCAAAAGCTGAGATATCTGGCTCCTAGAATTTCGACTATTATTTCACCAAGGTTGATGCAACGGAGCCAACTCGAATACATTTCCACAATCTACAATTTCTCAACAAAGGAATTGATGTTGTAACTAAGATGTCACAAGCACTCCAATCAAATATCGATGCGATGAGTTGCCTCTCAGAAGAAGCAATTCACAGGTCTACAATAGAAGGCCAAAGATCAGCAAAGCGCTACCAACAGTTTCAAGAAAATATTCAAATGTGTATTAGAGAGCAATCATTTTTCAAGAAGCATGTTGATCTGCTTCATACTTTTGCAGATCGCCGAAGTCTTCAGGTTAGTCCATCTTCTTTTAATCTTAGATATCTATAGGCCAGCCCTAACTCAGCTTTTTAAGTTGAGAGATGCAATTGCACTTCAAGAAAGTAATATAATGATGGGTATGAATCAAATTACAACGCAGGAGACAACAACTATGCGAACCATTACCCTGATTGCTCTGGTTTATCTACCTGCTTCCTTCACAGCTGTGAGTGCTTTCTTTAATCCTCCCAGTAAAATTTATATGAGCTTACTGCGAGTAGACCTTTATGGGGACCGGTTTCGTGCATGTGGAAAGTCTTGCTGGAGTCATGCGTATTAGTGTAAGTAAAGACATATATTTCTATCTCGCGATCACGATCCCATTGATGGCGGTCACGTTCTTGGCGTGGGGATTGTGGGAATTGAAAATGAGAAAGAAGGCAAGGGTAGGCTATACTGCTAAAGATGATGTCGAGATAATGAAAAACAAGTAGCGTAGTAACCATAACACTATGATCATTTCACGCTATCTCTCTCTTGGCATGCATAAATACCACTTTACGTTTTTGTTCAAAGCTTCCTAAATGATTGTCCAAATCTTCTTGTATATTAGATGTAGGACTGACATAAACCAAATGACCTCCAAATGAATACATCAATGGAATTTAATGGCCCATAAGGTGATTCCATGAATTCACCATAGTAGAATTTGGATAGTGCTCCCGTTTGGATCCTCCAAACAACCAGTAGATGTAGCTCGGTTTCTGCAATAGTTGTCAGTATGAATTCTCCTGTGAAAGCTAAAGCTCTTACCGGATCCACATATTCAATCTCGACCCATCTTCGAACACCATACTGTGGGTCGTGTACAGAATCCTCGTGAAGTAAAGGTAAAGCATTAGCGGCTCGGACTATCGTTCTCTTCGGATATACAATGTTGCGAGTAATATCAAATTGTTGTCCATACCCAAATGCCAAAAAATAATATAGCATGGCAGCTGCAACGATACACCCCATGACTACTATATAATACCATCCTTTGACTTCTAAATTCTTGCCATTCGCATCCTGGTAAGGCCCAATGAGGGGCACAACGACGATGTATATGTTGAACCCAAGATATATGAATGTAAAGAAGCCTTTGCCGAAGCGAGATCGCACAAGGACTGATACTCCAGGCTGGCTCCAGGTTCTCACGGTGGGAAGCGGGATTTGTCGCGCTTTCATGAAAAGAAAGTCCCTTTTCAGGAAAAGAAAAGGGAATGCAATACCAATACAAACTGTTTAATGCATTTGTTAGTTTGTTATTATGCATTAGAGAAAGAAGTGCGAAATGCAAAACGTACTTCCTACCCAGCCAGAAGCATAAGCTTGTAGGCTACCTGGGAATCCAATTGCCTCGTTAATATCATACATCCCCGAGGTAGCTGCAATTAAAACGACTGAAAATAGCCAATGCAGAATCAAACCTCCTTTTGGTGTGGGACGTTCTGAACGGCCTTCTGACCGTTGGCGCGGAGGTGGGTCTGGGGAGGTCGCTCTCCACCATTTGGACCAAGGAATAACATTACTCTTCCCAATCACTTGCTTCACTTTTGTCTTCCTATTAGCTGAGATACCAAAAATAGAGTAAGGACTTACCTCGAGCACAGGTGTAAATGACCGATAACAAGCTGCCGCTTGCTGAGATAGAAATGAGAATGGACCAAGTCAACTTCGCTTTTAGGCCTCCACCAAAGAACTAAATTATAATGAGCCTATCTGTGTCTCTATGCATGCAAATTTAGGTCTTACCAAGGGGACATATGCTGTGATTGCATTTGGCCCAATCAAGACGGAGTATGGAACGGCTAAAAGCTAGATGCCGAATTAGTGGATTTATCAGTACATATCTGCCGGTTGAAAAGCGTACAAATACAACGTTCACAAGGATGTAGAGAACTCCGACGGTCAAGATTGCTGAAACAAACCCATTTCTTAGTATTCGGTGATTCGCAATCTCTCCCGTAACCTGTTGCGAGAGGTTAGGGCTACTCTCAGATATCCAGAGGGGAGAGTAAACCACTTACAAAAGTTGCATTTTCCCAGCCTGTATAACTAAATACAATGAGCAAAAAGGCAGTTGCCGAGCTTGAACGATCAGGATTAGAGGGCTTCGTCCAATCAGCGGTGTAGTGATGGCTTGCTCTGACAATTCCGGCGAAAAACACGATCAATAATAAGCACACTTTGAAGTATGCAAGGACTTGATTGAGCTTCCGTCCAGCATGCCCAGAAAAGTAGTGCAAAAGACAGAAGAAGGATAGTGCCACAACAGCTATAAATCGAAGCAATCTGCCATCGGGTTCGAACGTTGGATTCCGGATATTTGCACTGATGAGTACCTGGTTCGCTAGTTGCATGCTATTTGTCGCTGTGTTGTATGTGAAGACGAAGTAGAAGGTGTATATTGTGTATGCGAATAATCTTGGTGTTGGCAGTGCCTCGTCAAGCTGCATATACTACGTTACCTAAACAGTTATGAAGGTGAATGTATTGAAAATGCTTACATAAATCAATTCCCCTCCTGTATGAGGCAATTTTCTAGAAAACTCAAGATAGAGTAATGTACTATTCAGGTTTATTAGTGTCTAATATCAAACTTTTCGACAATTAAATAGAATGTACCTCACGAGAGTGTAGAAAAATCCAAGGACCCATAAAAACAACGCCTCGACTTTGCTCTGAGTGAAAAAAAAGTACAGCAGGGGGCTGAATAAATATGCCAGTTCCAATCATTTTATTGACAATGAAGGCCCAAACATCCCGAGAGTTCAGAGGCAGAGTCGGGTCATGCCTGTGTTCGACGGGCTCGATCGGAGGTCCGGCGTCCAAACCTACTCCATCCACATGCCCATTAAGATTTGGAGCCTCGCTTCCACTAGTAAAAACTCTTGCTGGTTCACTGTTATGTTCACCCCCTTCGGTATGGCCCATGGGGATCTCATCAGTAGTAGTTGTGCCGGCAAATGTGGGCTCGAATGTCCATCGACCCATGTTATCAGCCCCATGGTTGGCCATTTCGGCGAGGAAGAGTCGATTTCAGTTATGCAGAGAGAGGAGAACTGGACAGGCGAAAAAATGAAAAGTCCAAACTTACGAAGTAGCAAATCTTTACATCAGGCAGAGACGCGTATCTTTCAATTCGCATCATGAGACACATGGAAAGTCAATGTGGAAATAATTTTTCTTGTGTAGCACAAATAAGCCTCGTCCTGACTCGGTGTGTGCATGTGGAGATAGGAATATTGAAAATATGCAGCCGGACGCGCTGGGAGGTGCGGATTCAGAGGCCATTGGTTTTGTCTAGCGGCTGCTTTAGAGAGAGCCTCATCTTAGGCTCTCGGCGGCAAGATAGCAGCTGATGATTGAAATTTGTTCCACATGTGAGACTCAACAAATGGCATGTGGCCTCGTCAAATGCACGCCCGGTGTGGCTTAGGCTCTTGTGTAACATGAGATATCGCAGCCTAACAATCCTTCGCGCGGCTAGCGCACTTTTTAGAGCAGGCGAGAGTAACGAACAACTTTCAGAGATATTGAATCTCAGCAAGTAGGCTTTCCGTATCTCCCAAATAGCAGGACATCGAGTGGAAATTAGCAAGAATGGACAAGAACTATCAGGGCTATCTTGCGGCTCAATTCAGTACCTTGCCCGGCCCATCAGATCCACCTGCGCGACTCTTGGGAGATATCGCTACTGAGCTAGATATGGACTTCTTCCTTGACACATTAAGCCAACTTCATGGGGAGAGGTGTCAATCCCTTAGATTGCACGATGCACTTCGCAAGGAAGCGGTCAAGAAGAACGGAAAAAAGAAAGACGAAACTAACGAAAACCTTCTCTTTCCACCGAGTATTATCAACAGGACACTTGTTGAGAAGGAGATTAGGAGCATTTTGACATGTCGTTGTCTTATTTGTGCATCGGTGAAGGGACGAGAGCTCTTAGCCGATGACATCTTAGTTGATGCTGTGACCGCTGAGGATGGGTATGAGCAGCGAAAACTATTCGGGCTTTTAGTCTTTATGGGCGCTGGATTTGCAGCCAGGCACATTTGTTCGTTTCCACCGCGAGGATGGGACATCACCAGCCGAGAGTCCTCTATCCAGTCCCAGCTATTCGAGCCATTACACGCCTCAAGTAGCATCTTTCCAAGTCCAGAGATTGTTACTCGGATTTTTACGTCGGTCTTCAAGCAGACATGGCTGATCTTTGATGCTCCAAAAATGCAGATTGGAAGCGTCATAACTAATCTAGATGGCGTCAATCTCCCTTTTATTAACGAGGCACCACTAAAGGGGGACAAAGGTGCATTTGGCTCCCTATATTCTTTTGAGATCCATGCAGAGTTCCGTGGGCAGGGTGTTCCAGTGAGTGGTTCCCCTCTTTCATTTTCTCGTATTTACCTAACCGTTCTAGGCACACGCCGTCCGGAAGGAATTGCCAGATATTGATTCAACTCTGGAAGAGAGACGAATTCTAGAGTTTTTAGCTGAATCTGGCAGACCCAATTTCGTACAATTTTTGTTCTGGTATCGCAGCGGAGACAAGATCAACTACGTTTTCCCTTTATATCCGGGAAGTTTGCAGCAAGCCATGGAAGGTCGACTCAACTTGCCAATCTCCCCTACGAGGCCAAGCAAATATGCAGCAATCCTCCAACATTGGCTATGGCAAGGGATCATTGATGTGGTTGGGGCTTTGAAAGTTTTTCATTTTCCAGATGAAAAGATACTACGGCAACAGTTGATTGCAGCTCATTTTGATCTGAAACCTGCGAATATCCTAGTAAATAGCGATGGTGTTCTCCTCTTGACCGATTTTGGGCAGGCTCGAATGAAAGCATTCAACCCGCTGGGTGGTTCAACATTAACGGCACAGACTGGAGACGCTAATTACCAGCCACCACCTATTTCTCTTTCGCAAAACACCGTGTCAACTTCTACAGGCTTGGCTATCAGCCAAACGAAAGACATTAGTCTGAGGTGGAACCGCGCATATGATGTGTGGTCGATGGCGTGCATCATGACTGAGGTTATCGAGTTTATCATGCAAGGGCCGGTAGGATTCCAATCATTTCGACAACGACGTATTAATGAAGATCATCATCAACCAAGTGCCGCTTTCTGGAAAAGAAGCACCATTGAAGGAAAATACGAGCTCAAAACTAGTGTTCAAGAAACTTTGAGCAGATTCCGAAGAACACAAGACAGGTACTTGATTATGGTCACAGACATGATAGAGAGCATGTTCTATATCAATCCTTTACAACGACCCCCAATTGCGGATTGTCTTTCAATTATTTCGGAAGACATTCCCACAGATGAATGGCCTCTAAAGGACGAAGACGAGGTGTCAATCTGTGGACTAGGTACAAATCCACAACTCAGAAATATGTAAGTCATTTCACAGAAGTAATATCAAAGCTTTGAACATAAATGTTGGCTGACCTACCCACTGGCACACACAATTTGTCCGGAGGTCAGATAGGCTTCCAAGAAGATGTAGACTGTATATATTATCTTGCACAAATTCAAGTCGCCTGCGTGTGGTAGCAGAATTTGAAAAGGAAATTATCGACGGAGAAAACAAATCCAAAATTTCTTGCGTCCTCTCTGATTCTGGTTTGTATTTCTTATGTTATGAAAGCAGTAGAATAATTCACTAATTGGAGCAGCTCGACGAGAAGAGGAGGAATTTCAACTTTCAAGTCTATTCAAGCCGAAACACAGACCAATTGTTAGCATGTCACATGAATGTTCATTCCGAATTGTCCATCCCAATCTTTCGTTTGTCTTCGATGGGCCACAACGAGGGCCACAAGGTATATTTCCTCGTGAACTCTATATTTCAAAATTTGACACGCAACAGAGTACTATCATTTCTTTACAGCTATGACACGGCAAAGAAGCTTGCTGCCACAAGTATAGTACGGCTTTTTGTTGCTATATTATATTCGAGGTATCTAATACTTTACTAGCATGCCCATCTCGAAATGTACTATTAAGCCAGCCACTTTATTTGGCGATAAAGAGTATTATTCCGAAGGACATGTTCAGATATGGAAAGAATTAACAGAGGATGAGTTCCTGGTGAGTGATAATTCTTGAAAGTGATATTGGTATCATTAATGTTGCTTTAGAGAGATTTCACCTATATTCCACCAGAAAGGCCAAGACAGAAACCGGAGGGTCTAGAAATCAACCCAACCTTCTCCGGACCCCGAAGCCCAACTCAAGACTCCATTATTTCGCATCAATCCAGAACCATATCGGTAAGCTCCGGCTCATCGGGCCCAGCGGATAGGTCTCAGACTCCAAATGAGGTGAAAACAAGGCGACTTGTTGTATTTCTGTCTGGTGCCGGGCGTCCAAGCTCATCTGCCATGCTTCCTCGCCTGTTAACAATCAATCGTAAGAGCTATTCGGGTCTTCATCTACAAATTCCATTTCAATTTTCTAATCCGGCTGTGGCAGTAACGAACGGCTATAACGCAGCTCAGGTACGGAGAACGTGTAAAGGTTATACTTCGAACTGTTGCATTACCTTTAAAGCTGTTGGCGGCAACTTCTTCGTCGGAAACTTTACCTCCGAGAAGGGAAATCCCGGCATCCCTCTGGATCCCGATGTATTTGCGCAACGTGAAAAGCACCATGTTGACTGGGTGGAATTGGAATTTAAAGACCCGGCTGGTAAGCTTTTACACCTACCCGATTAAAAAAGAGATGTTGCCTTGATCCACAGCTGACTGCTTGATACCTCAGCAATGCAAGGGTTTATGAATCTATGGGATAAACTTTTCCCTCCCTAAACACACATAGATCAAGATTTCGTAGAATATGTATAGCTATATAGAGGGAGGCTCCTTAGACTTAGGGCTTATTTAAACAATGCTTCTAATGTCAGGAATTCTTTTGAAGATCTTATGTCGTATTTTGGAGTGAGGGTTACGATTGGTCCTGTCCACAGAATGCCTTAGAGGAAATATGAAATTCGAAATCGTTTCGGTGTCTTATCAGACGGAAAAGAAACCCCGATTAAGGTTCTAAGTAGGTGGTGGTGCTGTATATAGACTGTGCTACCCTGGTCTAGAGAGGAGCAAAACCACGTGATTTCCCAACCGACATGTCTGGTCACAGATCATTTATTGGATCAATCTTATCAAGTCTTATGGCTTCTTCCTTTGCCAAAGGTCTAATATAGTCTAGGAAATCCAGCCAGAGCTCTTCTCATTGTTAACGCCGGGCATAAGGGAGGGGTTAGGGACGCTAAAAGATGACATCACGTGATATCAGCACACCAATTTTAACGAATCGGATAATTCACTGAACCTCAATACTCCAACCAATCCTGTCCTGCCTCCCTTTATTCATTGTCGCCTTTGCATCTTGTTTGTCTATGGTCCGCTATGGATCAATTCGAAGAGTCGATTGTTCAGCAGGCGTTGTTTCTTTTGATACGGCATTGATCCACATCTTTATCCAGCCAATCAGAACTGGGAACGGCACCAGCGATTCCAGGGGTCAAGTGTATTTGAATTACTCATCCGGAACGGCACCCTTCGTTCTGGAACCGGAGCCTCAACATCAACCTCCGTTCCCGTGGAAGTTCATAGCAGATGAACGTCAAAATTCTGCAGCCTTGAACGTTCAATATCTTACGGTTCTACACCGTCACTTCCACTTACCAAGCCTCACTATTGGATAGCCTTCTTCAAATCTTGCTAAGCCAGCATGACCCCTTGCAGATACAATGTTTCTGATTTATCTTGTTCACCAAGATTGCAGTATAAAGGTCGATTCACTTTCTCTCTTATCCGATGTTAACAAGTCAATTCACATTTTCTCTTGCTCGCTACCGCGTACTCAGATCGAATTTTCCTCTCGTTTCTAATTCTAGAGTCTCCCACTTCTCCTTCCCACATCCACCAAAAATTTCTATCAACCAACACTTCAAGATGGCAACACTTGCAAATATCGTCCCCAAGAAGGTGGCTCTCATCATCGGCAGCACACGCGCCATCCGCGCCGGTCCCGAAGTCGTCTCCTTCATCCAAAAGATTCTTCTCGCCTCTCCCTCCACCCCCAAACCCGAAATTTCCATCCTCGACGTCGCCACCTTCAATCTCCCCGTCTTCAACGAGAAGGTCCTGCCTGCTATGGTCCCCGCGCAAGGCCAATTCGAGTACGAGCATTCCAAGAAATGGTCTGCAGCCATTGCCTCCTTCGACGGCTACATCTTTGTCTCCCCCGAGTACAACTATGGTCTGCCTGGCGGTGTCAAGAACGCGATTGATTACCTGTACAACGATTGGATTGGCAAGCCGGTTTTCATTGTTACATACGGGATCAAGGGAGGAAGTGTCAGCAGTGAGCAATTGGAGAAGACGTTGACGGGTATGAAGCTCAGGGTTGTGGAGACGCGACCGCAATTGGCGTATGCAGGCCCGGGTATGGATGACATGTTCGCTGCTACGGGTACTGGAAAGATTGGGCCAAATACCTTGGATCTGTGGGAGAAGGAGGGTAAGGAGCCGCTGTTGAAGGGATTTGCGGAGTTGGTTGAGTTGCTGGAGACACCTGTGCCGGAGCCAGCGAAGAGCGAGTGAAGAGAGACACATCGTTGATTCACTAGCCATTTCCGCTCATGGTGCTTATGCGCGATACCATAGAATTCTGCAGACAAGAATATTAAAGTAGCATCACGCTTTGTGCGTCGCTCGGTACACCTCATGACTGACCATTGCTCGCTTGTATTTGTTTCAAACTTCACTTTCCATCTGAACAATTCATCAAGCTCAAGTCCGGGATCTAAGGCCCAAAATGTTAGATTCTAGTGAGGTGAAGTTATTAAAAAGCTCAATCCTAGCAAAGGAGCAAGTATGCAATATATGAACTCTCCAACGCCATTAACAACAAGGGGAACAGTCACGTGACTGTTCAATTGTCTTCATTACCTTTCCAATAATACATCATAAATAGCAAGTATCTGCGTTATGCGGACGATATCAAACTCGCCCACTCTTGTAAAGCGTGCGATAAGGAGCCAGTCCTGCGCTTGGTAAAGCCTTATCATCAAGCGCCATACCCCTATCACGCAATTAAGCCTTAGAATTGCACTAGATCCGGTCTCCACACCTTTGTAATCATTAACAAAATAAGCATAAACCCCAGTTCATGTTTGATCTACAATATTTAATCTACATATCCTTACTTGAATAAGCTGATTATACCACAATTATGCCCAGCGCAATCTTCCCCATTCTCCGCGTCGCGATCGTTGGCGGAGGGCCAGGCGGGCTCAGTTCCGCCATCGCGCTCTCAAAGCTCACAAATGTAGAAGTAACGATATATGAACAAGCGAGGGAACTACGTGAGATTGGTGCGGGTATTCAAATTGGTTATAATTGCTGGAAAGTCTTGGAGTTGCTTGACGCTGCGGATTCGATTAAGGGTCACGTACAGGAGACTATTGTTCATCGGTACTTCAAAGCCATTCGTACATATATATAGTGAGTTGAAGACTAATTAGAGTGGGGTGCAGCAATGGGCTCAACGGTACGCCTTTGAAAGAACAAACTTTTGCTTCGGTGGTGCCGAAGTATCAGGGGCAAAGAGTGAGAAGAACGCGCTTGCAAGCAGCACTTATTGCAAAAGTGCCAGAAGGAGTCATAAAGTTGAGAAAACGATTAGTCTCGCTAGAAAATCTAGAGGGAGAGGGAGTTCGTCTTTTGTTTGAAGATGGAGAGGAAGTTATTGTAGATCTCGTTATTGGTGGAGATGGAATCAGATCTGTTTGTGTCCTACCTTTTTGTGCTTGTAAGCGACTGACACGTGTTAGGTTGTCCGCCAAAGTATCTTTCCTTCTCATGCAATTCAATTCACCGGTAAGAATCTTAGCCTCGTGCCGTAGATTTATAACTCACCCTCGCGCGAACAGGCAGGACAATTTGGCGAGTGATAATTCCGAAGTCTCTCATCGTTGACATCCCTGAGATGACCTCCTCAACCGCCTGGTGGCATGGCCCCGCGGGGCACTTTTATAACTGCTTGGTAGATGATCCCACCGAAACACCTGCAGAAAAGCAGATGTTCGAGATTGCAGTACACAATGTCGTACCTGCGGCAACAGTCAAAGAGAAGAGATTCAGTTGGGGAATTCCTGCTACTAATGAAAGAGTTGAACAGCATTTCACAGAGTACGATCCGAGGGTACGAGAGGCACTTTCTCGGGTTCCGCAGGGCTTATGGAAGGAATTCTCGGCTTTTGCGGGTCCAAGGTTGGAGAAAGTGACCGCTTGGGATAAAGTTGTGCTCATTGGCGATGCGAGCCATCCTCTCACTGGTAAGATCGCTCGTAAACCATAATTGTAGAAACCAATACTCACAGATTCAAATTAGGAGCCTTTGGATCCGGCGCAGCTTTCGCCATGCAAGACAGCTGGATTTTTGCCCAAGCTATTGACTACGTTCGCTCTTCTCGTCAACCCCTTGCAGCTGCGCTCGAGATTTTCGACTCAATCCGTTCTCCATACTATCAAAGGATGTTCGTAAACCCCTTTTTAACTTCATATCATACAAGTTCTTGGCTGACTCTTTTCGTGTGTCTCGTAGGTATGAACACCTTGACAACCAAGCGAAGAATTTCCAAGATGCAAAGGCTAAAAATCCCGGGCAAACGTTCGAAGAAAGTCTAGAGGTAAAGATCAAAGGATTTGGTGGCGGTGATATGTCGTGGATTTATCAGAATGATATCCAAACAGTGTGGGAAGACTTCTTAAAGGCGGAGGAGAATGCCAAGAGTGTTAACAAATGAGAATTATATTTCCTCTTTGGGACAGGGGATCGAAATTACTAAAGTGGCTTTGTTTATTTTACTCGCTAGTAGAGATTCAGCAGCTTTAACTTCAGCTTTCAAGTATTCTTGCCCCACTATAATTCCTTTCACTTTAAGTCTAAGCCGACGTTAATTTTCTCACCTGCTTTTTAGGTGAGAATGACATGTTGATAGCGACAAACAATAATGCGTAATTTGATTGGAAAAGACGCAGCCACGGAGAAGCTAATACGTGATGCTGTAAGCCTGCCCGTTTTAGCCAATCGGGGATTTACCCCAGTTCCATGAGTTGTCGCAAAAGCCCACCGGTGCTCTACCACAGTCTCACACATCATTCACATCATTAGACTATTTGATTGCTCTCCGTTCATCGTACCTACAGTGCTCTTGATGTCATGTCGTACATCACTTCTTCCGCGAAGGTGCCCAAAAAGCCATGTTTCTGCCAGCCACTGCACTATGATTGCGACCCAGCTTCGTGCAGCGAAGCGCTGAGTGGAGCTTGGCAGTCCGACACTCTCCGAAGCTCGTGGGATCAGGTGGTAGACTCCGCCAATGCAGAGTGCACCTCGTGCCAGATTCTTCGACAAGGTGTTGAATTGTTTGAAGATTGGATTGGAAAAGCCGATCGAGAGCTGCTCAAAGAGGTGCACGTGAAGGTGAAAAAGAATCCGTTAACTTATGGAGTTGAGGTTACCTTGTTGTCGCCCTTATGGAAGTCGGATTTAATTTTCGACATTCTACAACTTTCACCATCCGGTAAGTCTCACGTACTTCTGAGGGAATGCAGGTGCACAAACTAATTCATTTTTCAGGCTGTAACGCTTTCCCTACTAGGAAAATCAAGTGTCTTGCCACTGGGCTTTCATCTTCATTCAAGCAGTGTCGTGAATGGGTTCGGAACTGCAGGCAAACCCATAAAGCATGTCAAGATGAGGATACTCTACTACCACGTCGTGTAATAGACATCGGCCACGTTGAGGGAGACGTCTGTCAAAAACACCTACAAGAAAGCATTTCATAAGCTAACTTGTTCTAGAAATTTGCTCCCCGTTTATACGAGACTAATAACGAAATTGGCGAGTACTCAGCACTAAGTCATTGTTGGGGGCCTACCGGCACTTCTACTTTGACAACCACCATAGAGACACTCAAGATAGGCTATCAGGTATTCAATGGGATTTTCTATCGAAAACGTTTCAGGAAGCAATAATTATTACCCATAAGCTTGAACTTCGGTATATTTGGATCGACTCGTTATGCATAATTCAAAATGACACTCTGGACTGGGAAATAGAGTCCAAGCAGATGGGTTCCATTTACGGCCACTCCAGAGTAACAATTGCAGCTCTTAAGTCAGAAGATGGCAGTGGCGGGTGTTTCGATAGCATTGACAAAGTCTACCCCCATCCGGCAGGGAATACATTTATGGCTAGTCGAAGACAACCCGACCATAGCATGTGGGGACACTATCAGGCCGTTAATACTCGCCTCCCGCTATTTTCTCGCGCCTGGACTTTGCAAGAAGAGTTACTAGCTCCGAGAGTACTCTATTTTGGGCCTGAAGAGTTAGTGTTTCAGTGCAGAAGTGCACAGGCTTGCCATTGTGGGAAGTGTCCCTACGAATGGGACACCGCAAAACAAATGTATGAAAGCGCTTTTCTAAAGTCTTCTAGCCTAGAAGAAGCGCGAAACAGTTGGGCTAGCATTGTCCAGCAATACTCTTCGCGATCTCTTACGAAAGAGACAGACCGATTCCCTGCCATCTCTGGCCTGGCCAAAACTTTTGAGGGTCGAGGTCTGGGTAAGTATATTGCTGGGTTATGGACGCACGATCTGCCTATATGGTTGACATGGCGTAGACAATACCATGGTTCTAGAGGAGCGGCAGGAGCCAACAGTCTTTATGTCGCTCCATCCTGGTCTTGGGCATCTATGGCGGCTGGAACCCAAGTTTACTTTAATTGGGATGCATTGAAGGGGTACAAACCAAGTGACAGCAATGTACACTTATTAGAAGCAGTTTGTGACCCTGTAGGAGTTGACCACACCGGTGCTCTGAGATCGGGGTATCTCCACGTGCGTGGGCGAGTCATTCTTGCTGACCTGTTGCCGGCGAAGCGCAGTCATGTGCTGGGAGAATATCGATTGCAAAATGGTCCGTGGGAGACTGAAGTAATACTCGACGTGGTACCCGAATCTGATCAAGACTTGTACCGTAAGAAAGTCTATTGCCTTCTTTTTTGTTCGTTGGTAATACCAAATGAGCTCCAGTTTATCCTTATTCTAAGGGCAGGAGAGAGGCCTGGGGAGTATAGGCGATGCGGTATAGGGATTATTGAGAAAGGTGTGAAGTTGACTGAAGACTTTGAACAATCAACGAAACTTCGAGCTGGATCTGGTCTTCGATATAATGTCAGAAAGTGTAATGCTTTTGAGGCTTGGTTTAAGGATAAAGAGGAGGAGGATATCATACTCCTGTAGTTGAAATTATCGATCTCATAATTGATGAGAAAAATTCCCATTGGTCAACAATTACACGAGTTTTTTCTTCCTGATAAGACACAGGGCATACAATAAATATCTTAACGCCTAATTTTCAATTTCACTTTAGTTGCATTTCGTTCCATACGATGCCGTCAAAGGTAAAGAAAGGATCTTTAGATTCGTAAAAGGACCCTAGCCAAGCATTCCCCTAACAAGCCCAAAACTCTTGACATGTACACTAAACATTCGAAGTAGAATTGGAATAGGTGCGGCAGAGCTCCCTCGCTTAAGCCTTGAAATGATCCTGAAACATTGAAGATTTTGAGTACGCCTTGACATTCAATTCTCTGCATCTCTAATTCGGTCCAAAAAGAGACGTGAATTGTTCCATTTTATTCATTACTTGTACTAGGAGATAAGTTAACTCTGGAAGTTGCAAAAAGTGTTTAGACTGAATTTTTAGTAAGTAAAACATTTAGATTCGATACTTTACGATAATACAATAAACTGATCAACTCTTCACGTACTTGAACCGTGATGGTTTTCTCTCGGTATTATTGGGTTCTAATATTTGGGATCGATGTTCTCGATCGATGCGATTTCCTCTGGGGAGTGACAAAATCTAGCTTTCGGAAACCTCCAACCTGTGCTGGTTTCATATCGCCCGGCAAGAATCAGCCCACCTACTCAAACATTGCTCTACTTAATATCTTGCACTATCACCTACCGAATTCAGCTTCGGAGCAGTTGCATTTCTCCCGAGAGCAGTTAAGCTCCTACGGTACCATCGCTCCAGCGTATACCTACACGATCCTATCAGGTTCATGCGTAGTTCTGAGGGTATAGGAATATGAATTAATGTGACTAATCGGAACTAATAGGAGGAGTCCATTTACGCCCAAATACGCCCAGAAGTCTGTGCCGTCGGTGTTCCTCGTAGAGCTACGGGGGAAAGCTCGCGTAACCGTAAACGTATAGGAGAGCTAGCCGACGTCCTATAGTTTCAACTTCGAAGGAGCTGGCATACAGCCTTAATCTACCTCGCATCTAGAAGCAAGACGATGCTTTGATGTTGCCGTGCATGAACTTGATTATGGGACAGATCAAAGGTAGATCCATCGCTGAAATGCTAGCAGATGGCTTGAACCAGCAGCATGCAGAGTCATGCGTACTCGTACACCTGCTCCGTAGTTGCACATGACTTCCAGAAGCGGCAAACCCAAAATTCTAGCCGCTTCCTTCACAAATCTGCAAGGAGTCGTATGATTTTGAATGCTCTTTGAGGACAGACGACCGGCTCTGAGGCCCTTTCAACCCGTTGAAGGTGCAAAATCTGATTGAGATATGTCCTGCTCCTTGAGTTTTTCAAGGATGACTGCTATTGAAGCTGCCGTTCACTATACGCAGTGGAGAAGGATATGTTCTACCTTCCTATTAAGATTGCTATTGGACATGATTCGGTATCTTTTACGTCAGGATCTGTGGTGATACGTACCTATATAACTTTCCGTCGTTGTCTAAGTGCATAAACTCATCATGACTGAGGTTGGACTCCCAAACATAGACATATAAATTCCCCAAGTTTCCCTCGATTATTTTTCTCCATCAACCTCAAATTCCTCTCTAATTCCTCATTGGAGAAACTGGGCCAGTCGACCAATCTTACAGTCATGCATCTTACATCGATCCTCTCAAGCGTTGCGCTCATGGCTTCCGCGATGGCTGCCGCCTTGCTAACTGCTCCAATTGAGGGTTATGCAGTCGTCGAAATGCAATGGATTGGCGAATATCAAGGTCATGCCTACAATCTCTCTGGGACTGTTGAGGTAATTTCAACACCAATTTAACATCATTCCTCTCAAGACTAAGACTTTATAGAAAGTGATTACTCATTTGCAAACTATCGATCCAACACTTGAGTTTCCTGCCAGAGATCGATCAAGACTTGCAGCGAGATATAATGTAGACTCGCTCTACATTAATTTTCATTATAAAAATTACTCACAATGGTTTAGGGAGGTTATCTTTGCTGCCATGTTGCTGGTCAAAGTTTCCGCGCAGCAAACGGTGGCGAAATTGAAGCCGGCATTGATTACTTGAACGCACTCAACACCAATCTTTATCTCGACCCTCTTACGTGTTCAAGAATAAGCTGTTCCTACGAAGCTGCAATCTGGTGGTGCAATCAGCTAGTAGGTGCAAATAAAATTGCCCTTGTTGTTTCATTCATATCTAACAATGTGTTAGCCAAACTACCAGTTTGATCAGGGCAGTGTATGGCTAGGACAGCATGCTGAAACTCTCGTCGATAACTGCTGGGATGAGGGTGATGTCAATTTTCCTACCTTGTGTGGACAAGATTTTGATCCTGGTGGATACAACATTATAGTCCGCTACGACGCAACGAACGGCTGTTGAGATGCTTGGATTTTTGCCACCAAACTCTCTGGATATGGTTTTCCTACACTGGTTTTCCCGTACCCATAATGCGAATGCGAGAGGTGTTTGTATTTCAAGGATCGCTATCCAAGAAGAAGTAGCTTAACTATAGGTTCTGGACAATTCCGAGACTCGCTTTGAAATTTTCTGCACTGTATTTACATTCTTCTTTCAACGGATGCCAGACGAAACCAAACGCTAGTGGCAGAATTCTTGCATAATGATGTTATTACTTGGATCTTGAAAGGGAGTGAATTGCGTGACTCCAGCCCCTTAAGATCGTAATATAAAGAATATCTCTCTAACGCTAAAGAACACAAGTTCCAATGTAGCTTTTCAACTTGAGGTAGGGAAGCATTTTTTAAATCCGAGAATCGTAGATGGTCTGGTAATCAGCAGTGAACTTGAATTAGATACGATCAACTATGTCATTACGATCAAGAAATAAAGCAAACATCTTTCTACAGTAACTGAACGTTTGACCTTCATATACTATCGGTCTCCAATGTCTCCGTTAGGCTTTGTTTGGCTGGCTCCGAGAGCTTCAGGTCAAGGATTGCCCTCAGCGGCCTCAAGCTTCATCGCCCTCTGTTTTCTCCATCCAGGCCCCCAAACCCAGACGCTCCACCACAACAGCGTACCCGTCATCCACACAGCCGAGATGACTGTGCCAGTCCACCCTCTACCAATAGTCTTAAGAAGCGGCTCAACGAGCGCGACTCCACCTGCACCGAGCAGACAGCGAATAAGATTTGCTGCTGCAGAGCAAGAAGAGGGACTATCTGGGAAGAGGTCTATGAGAAGGACTTGGACGCATCTGGACAGAATGTGTCAGCATTTCATAAGCCATTGAAAACAAAGGTTAGATACTCACTGCATCGATCCACTCATGCTCAACGCATTACAAAACAACATCACCAACGCAAGTGGCAAGGGAGGATGCTTCATGTGCATGACCCAGCCATATGGCACCACCGTAACACATCCCAAATAGGCCATTGGGAGTCCAATTTCCAGTCTCGCCCTCTCAATTGGGAATCCTTCTGTGCTTGTTTGGCGATTCTTGATAATCTGGATCCCGAGTTTCTTCGCATGGCGTTTGAAGTTGCGGTCAATAAGTCGACCAGCGAGTTGACGAGCGACAAGAATGCCACAGCCCATGGGGATATAGCAAAGTCCGACTTGGATGCTGTTGTAGTGAAAGGTGGACTCGAGTTGCTGTGGTAGACCAGCTAGTAAGATGAAGTAGCCGGCTGACTGGAGACCACTAAATAATAGCAAGAGGAGTGCCTGCTTGCAGCGGACAATTTTCAGGCTTGTAAGTAAACTCGGGCGACGTTTGTTTGACAAAGTGCTTGTGGCAACGGGTATCCCTTTCTTCCGCTGTCTTCTAAGACGAAGGAAAGACAAGAGAGAGTAGTTCCAACGTTGAGGAGGGACGCCACCGTTACCGACTATGTTGTGGCATGTTTCGGGCATAACCAGAGTTATCATGAGGAGCATGATGCCTGCATAGATATCGAGGAACCAAAAGATTGAGCGCCAGCCACGGAAATGCACGAGTAGGCCACCGATGAGAGGGCCTAGGGTAGGACCTAAGTTTGAGCCGAGAGCGGCGATGCCAATGTAGTGCCCACGTTGGGAGCGGGTTGAAACATCCGAAACCACGCCGTTGGAGAGGGATATAGTGCCAGAGCTGCCGCTACTTTGGACGCAGCGGAGCAGCAGCAAAGCCACAAAGCTTTTTTGCAAAGCGAGGCCGGTGTTGGCTATTATGTAGATGACGAAGCAGATGAAATAGGCGGGTCTGCGCCCGAATCTGTCGGAAATGCCGCCCACAAATGTTGGAGCAACAGCTTGGAAGACCTGGTGCAGAGTTAGTGAGTTGAAGATCTGGAAGCTGCAAGAGCTAGGGGTTACCATGTAGGTTGTGATAGTCAAATTGATATTTCCTAGCGAAGTGTTCAAGTCTGTAGCAAGGATGGTAAGGGCTGGGTAATAAATGCTGGTAGAGACTGGTGATGCAAAGGCTGCAACAGAAGCCAGCCAGGCATAGAAGAGCCTCTCATAGCGAGGAAAGATTGAGTATGGTGGTGCTTCAGTGACTTGTTCAGAAGCGAGATCTTTTTCTTCCGATGACGAGACACCCTCGTCTTTTTCGGTAGATGAAGCCATTTGCTTTCTTGTCAAGTCCATGATTAATTTGGAAGAAGTTGATGGTTAAAGTGAAAGCAAGTTGGGCAGCGTTCACTTCTTGAACATGTTGACTCTCTTGAGACGGAATAACTTCACCGCAACTCTGGGCCAATGACCGCTCTGGTAAGAGCTCCATGGTCAGGGTCCCCTGAATGGTGCAAGTAATTTCGCGTCTCTGTGCTATTTGATACCAATGGCGGGCCGTGCCGAATAGCCGGTTCCCACGAGCAAGATCGTGCAATGAGACATATAGCAGCATGCATAAGACACGTTTGCTGGAATGCCGTGTTTCCCGTGCTTCCGTTGCCTTGGGGCCTTGTCGTGAGCTGGTTCTTTCGTAAGCAACAGGTCAGCCCGTGGCACAACGTTGCAGGAATGCTCCTGCAGGCGCTTGCCAATCTAGCTTTATCTTGAGGAGGCTTGGGTCTGTGCCAAGGTGAGACGTCTAATAGGTTCGTGCCCAACGGGCGAAAAGCCAAATTTGAGAGACTTAGTGGAGATCTCCATTTTATGCAACTGCCGACATGCAGATAGCTAGGAGCATTCCATGCTTTGCATTGAGTCCACCCAGATTCCACCCCCTTGCAATTCCTTTGGCGGCTAAAGTCCAACCCAAGTTGTGGGGACCAATAAAGCAATAGAACACGAGACAAGCTTCCTCAATAGGAGTACCAATGAAATGTTGAGGCTCTCATAAAGAGAGCGTATTGTTCGCATCCATCACACTTGGATGGGAAGTCCTTACTGTAAGAGCCAGCGTCGCTTGAAAGAAGCAGGACGCTTTCAGGTGAGACTAGATGTCTACGGGAGGCGGGATGCCAACCCAACTCGTAGCTATCCATAATATGGCAAGGATATAGAGACACTCGCCTCTTGAAGGATCTACAGTATCTGTGTGTCAAAGTGGGGGATTAGAGCAAGTCGCAAACAATGGCCAAGGTCGAGCCTCGGAGGGTCCGCACCTGCCATCAATTTCCAAGCATAGATGATATTCGAAGAATCATAAATCGCAAATAGCGTGCAATTAAAGAGCTCATACTTATGAGTATTTTAGTGATGTGAAGAGATCTGAACAGCAAAGCCGGATATGAGAGACTTTGACGCCAAGGCCAACCCCGCAATTACCCCACCATCGCCAAAGTCTGTACGACCTCACCTCAAATCACACCTCACACCACCTCTTCACACATTCTCCCCTTTCTACCCCAACGGCCAGCTCCATCCACAATGCCACAACCACAAACTCTCCGCCTAGCAATCTCGCAATCGCACACCCTCTCCACCACATCCTTCACCCTTGCAGCACTCGAGCGCACAGCCCAGCGCGCAAAATCGCAATCCATCGACCTCATCCTCTTTCCCGAAGCCTACCTTGGCGGCTATCCTCGAACCGCGACATTCGGGTCCGCAATTGGCGCGCGAGATCCTACCGGTAGAGACCAATTCCTGCGATATTTCAAGGATGCGGTCGATCTTGGGGATACGCCGGAAGGCGCGGGACAGGCGTGGGTTGAGCGAACACTTGACAAGCCGAGGGAGGGGTTGAGGGGTGATGGTACAAGAGAGGAACTGGAGAGAATTTCAAGGGAGACAGGAGTGTTTCTTGTGGTCGGCGTGGTAGAAAGATGTGGTGGGACGCTGTATTGTGGTGTGCTGTATGTTTGTCCGCAGTTGGGATGTGTGGGGAAGAGGAGGAAGGTTATGCCTGTCTGTCTTGTCCCCTCTATTTCAACTTCCCAAAGCTGATACTTTGTTCAGACAGGAACCGAACGCCTTATATGGGGCCAAGGCCAACCATCCTCCCTTCGAGCTATAACGACAACGATTAAAGGTGTGAAGCTCACCCTTGCAGCAGCCATATGCTGGGAGAATTACATGCCGCTTCTGAGACAGAGCCTTTATAACCAAAATGTCAATTTATACCTCGCGCCCACGGCGGATGGAAGGGATACATGGTTGAGTCTGGTGAAGACTATTGCGCTTGAGGGAAGGTGTGTGGTTTTAAGCGCGAACCAATGTCTGAGGGAAAGTGATCTGCCAGAATGGATCACGAGAAAGAAAGCGGAGGGAAAGACTGAAAGTGGGAAATTGAACGGAGGTGGAGCCCCACTACCAGCTAGATTGAGGCGGACGTCCACGATCGAGTGTGAAGATGGCCATGAGATTGCTCTGCCGATAGTAAAGGAAAATGATCCGTCATTCAACGAATGGACAAAAAGCCCCAGAGGGCCCGCCAGCTTGAGAAGGAAGTCCACTGTTGAGTGCGAAGATGGACACGAGATTGCTTTACCGCTTCCGAAGGAATCAGATACCTCAATGGAGGGGAAGAGTAACGGGAAGAATGGGATACCGACTCCGGCGAGATTGAGGAGGAAAAGCACGATCACGGAGGATGGAAATGAAATTGCGTTGCCTTCGCCAAGAACTTCAGAATTCCAATCCACAATCGATGAAGAAGAATCTTCGAAGCCGGCGGAAGGAGAGTTTGTATCCCGAGGCGGTTCCTGCATCATTTCTCCGTTGGGAGAAGTGCTTGCCGGGCCTCTATGGGAAGACGACGATGGAATTCTTGTTTATGATGTGGACTTTGATGATTGTTTGAGGGGGAGATTGGATCTGGATGTCGGAGGCAGTTATTCAAGGTACAACCCCAACTCCAGGTCATGATTAGACCAACTGACTTGCCGCAGGAGCGATTCTTTCAAGTTAACGGTGGAAGGACTTGATTTGAGCCCACCGCCATAATGTTAGTGCACATAGTTTTTCAGAAATTTATGTTCGAAAAAGTGAGACTGCATTGCTGCTGCTTACTCTATTGCTGTACCAGTTTTTGCGCAATGCCTCTGGTTCTTGTCCATATCACGTTGCTCGCAAGCTGCGCCTCGATATTTACAAACCTGCGGCACGATCCAAACCCTGCCCATTTTCTCCAACAGAACTACTGGCATGTCCGACTCACCAGCCAAAGCATCTACCCCCTTTAGCCTCACTAGCCCGGCCCCCTCACGCATCTATATCCAAGACCCGATATACTTTTGCACGATGCAGATAATCGCCAACAAATTTGTCATACTCCTCTTCGTCTACATATCGTCCAATGGTCCAATTGTACCGCATATTTCCAGGAAACCAGTTCTTCAGAAGGTCCCACAATCCGCCGTAGCAGGAGAAGGCGATACTGGATGTCCGACTTATGGATTTTTCAGGTAAGTAGAGCGGGATAGGCCCGTGATTTGCCCAATGAACGGGGTAGAATATCTTGCATGTCAAGCCAAGGCAGCAGGAGGTGACGGGATCGAGGAGCTTGAAGAGAGTGAGGTGAAGTTCTCTGGGAAGGGTGGAGAGACTCGGGGGTTCTGTTGCGCGCTCAGCCTAATGTCAAAGACAATGTCAGGGAGGATTTTGGGCAAGATATACCTTTCTGGATTGGGCGAGCTAGAGCTGTTGCCTGAGCCATTTCCTTCTTGTCGTCAAGCCCGACCCAGCCAACCTGCGCAGCGAGGAAGGCAAGAAAGCTGTTTTTGTTAGAAGGAGAAGACATGTTGCTAGCAAAGTTCAGTGCGGAATGACCAGGTTTTGGTTGAAGCCTCCGGTGGAAGGTAAGTAGAATTCTCGAAAGTTGGCGGCTCTATCACTTGGCTTGATGCTTATGTTTTGAAAGAAAGAAGATGGCGGAAGTGACAAGAAGTCTCAAATTTGTAAAAGTTTTCGCGCCTTGAATTCACGCTTTCGATATATTTAAAACAAATTTATAGCTTCTGCACTTGAACTTTCAAGTGGGCCTAGACCAACGCATGAATTTATGAGCTTCATTCACTTGTAACTCTAGATTTAATTTCAATGGCAAGATTTTGACGGACTCACATTCATAGGTATGAAAATGGATGATAGCAAGCCAGGAGAGGAAAATGCTTTCTCTAAATAACTTCCTGAACTTTTCTGAGACCCTATCACTGCAGCGTAGGAGCGCGTATATAAGTCTATAATTTAATTATTAAGAATAAAAGCAGATCTAGTAGTGAAAATTATAAATAACCTATAGAAGCCAAGAATTACTAATTTTATTAAAGAGCGAGGGCGAGATGCATGTACTGCATGTGGCGGGGTAGCTGCCATTTTCAATTGCTGGACAAGGATCTTGATTGGTGATCGCAAGCTCGTGTTGTTCAGGGGTCAAAGAACAAGCTTTGGTGGGGGCTGGATGGTGGCTGAAATAGAGAAACTTCAGTGGTCCAAAGCAGACAAGCTGAACAGGTACGGGGTAATTGACCCCCGATTTTCATGTCAGACACATCCCGTTGATACCCAAGAATAGTGAAAAGAGACCGGCCCCTCTTTTTGTTTTCCTCGTGTGTTTGAGCGCTTCTTCAATCTCGCCCTACCAAGATCGTTTGTTCTCAACGTTCATTGCATCCGCCATGCTCACTAAATCGCAAATATTCCTGCTAGTTGTTGGATGTCATAGCATCAAAGCCGATGTATCTGGCGACGACGAAGGAGTTCCGATGCTGACTGGGGATTTGTTTGATGTTGGCCTACGATACGAACAATCTCGTTTCATTCCGTTCTCTATCAACCCTCCCGAGAAGTTAATCCATCACAATGGAAGCAGAGAAAGGGGCCAAGGACCTTGCTACGGTATGTTTTCTTGGAAATCTCGATTCTGTCTATCTATCCTGCTAATACTTCTAAATTGGAAGATGCAGGATACTCCTGTAACGGCGCATTATGTTGTGACAATGGCAGCTGTGCTGGCAGTGGCCAAATCTGCTGCGGGCGCGGCATCTGTGATGCGGGTTATGAATGCTGTGAAGATATAGGCTGTATCGTCAATGGTGCTACCTGTTGCAGAGATGGTGGTTCCTGTCCAGCGGGGCAAGGATGTTTTATTTACAACGACTCAAATCAGATCTTTTGCAGTCCTACAGGTGGTGGAACGGAACCTGCTACCTCGACAGTTCCACCCCAATCTACTACCTCATTTCTGAATCAGCCGACATCTGCGACGACTGCTGTGTTAGGGTCGTCGTCGGTCTACTATTACACATATGAATAGTAAGTGCAATATCATAAACCCACACAAGATATCTATTTATCTAATTGTACTACACATGAAATGCATACCAGGCTCTCTATTTTTTGTAAGATCTATATCGAGTATAAGCTAACAAATCCCACTCACTATGTAGCGAATGGACTACATTTTACTATATATACGAGATCGAAACCTTCACTACATATATCGTCACCACGGTCTGGTCTGTCGTGGCTATAGATGCTGATGTAGCGTCATCCTCTTTCAGTGCCATAAAGGCGACCTTCACACCGACAGCACCGCCGACGTCATTGCCTGGTGCATCCACCCCATCCCCAACGCCGACAGCACAGACGGCGCCAACAGGACTAACAGTGGCAGCATCCACTTCTAGTGCAAGTCATAGTAGCATACCTGGTTCTGCTGCAAGTGGTTCGGGCGTGGCGCTATCCGCAAAGGTTGGACGAGGAGAGATTTTCGGTGTAATGTGTATAGTTGGAGCTGTGATAATGGTGATAAGTTTTTAAACGCCGACGACGTGCGCATTGAACACATATCCTGGCATAGGATAGGAATTTTTAACGTTCAGAGTGTCTTGAAACTAAAATGCTTCTGCCGTGCGTACGTACGAAACCATAGCCAAGTTAATTATGTAGTTTGAGTAGATTTTGAAATGCAATCGCTATAATCTTTGAGGTGCTCAAAGACAAATTGGATTCTATTCGAACCAGATTCTCTCGAATCCAATTGATTTCCATTCACAGATTATTAATGGTCAATTTGCAATTGATGAGAAAATTAGGGGATGCCACGATGACATAATGTTAAGCTATATCTTCCAAGGCCCCTTCACCTTTAGGCTATAATAAAATGAACTGATTTTTCCTATAACCTGCCCTCTGAGTGGAGAAACTTTTTCACTTCGAAGTAAAACTTCATACAAATAACGGGAATGTAAATCAAAGACTGCAGAGAATCTATTCTATTCTAGGGATTCTTCTATAACAGAAGTGAGACTATCCATGAAATGAGTATATGCTACCCATGATGCCGGATGCAATAAATACCTTTTCCAACAAAATAAAAGTTGTGCAAAAAGTTACATTGTTGAGCAACTAAAGTAGGAGTTACCCCCCCCCCCCCTTTTTTTTTCCTTAGCCGACTCCTCACATGATTAGACTGGAAACACAGCTTCTTGCTTTCAAGCATGCATATTCCTTACTTTCAGAACTTCAATCATACTGAGCTGTGCTTTTATCGAGCTGTGGTGGTCACTTTTGCTCAAGCGACATGCTGTTGTAGTTGTACCTAACTCTCTCTTTGCAGTGAGCATATATAGATGACCCATAATATTAACGGCCATTTACTACCTAATCAGCTTCAGCACTTTCTCCGCCATCTTCCTACCCCGCATGGTAACTCTGGTTGCTATAAGAAGACTCTCTGCGCCATAATATTAGTCTTCGTCGATGACATTCCAAAGACGGAGAATGCCACCAGAAAGATCTTGAACATTCGTTGCAAGATTGCAGCTCACGAGTTTATTTCCATAATCACTGCGGTTGAAATAGCTCATCTGTTTTTTTTTTAAAAAATAAAAAAACAAATAAAAAATTAAATTAATTAATGATTGCTCTCACTCTATTGACTCTCTAGCCTTCCAACGAACGCTGTAACTCGTCGCCGGGCGGTGACAGTGTGAAGCCAAAGAGAAAGCTGGTCGGCTCGTCCGCCTGCAGTGCCCATTTCTGGGATCACGAACACATTCAAAATCCTAACTTAGTTTTCAAATCTGTACTCGTCTGTTTTGTACTAAAGATAGATTGAAGAGGAGACGAGAACCATGAAATCTAGCAACCTATACGTCACATGGAGATGCTATGCGGAGATATATGCCAAGGCTACACCATTGCGCCAAAGGCAATCATGTCAATCTGGTGCTAAGGTACTTCCACCCCCTCTATCTCTCTTTGAAACCTGCTTATCAAAGCTCAATCACCCTTATCTACGGTGCCATTACCACAGACCAAGATTTCAGGAAAGACAAAACCATTGTCATCTTCACCAAGATCTACATCATCGGAATGCTCATTGAGCCTCATTCTCCTCCTGATTTCACTCCCCGTTGCTCTCGAAGAACAGTGCCGGTAGGGGAGGTTTAATAGCCGTGTTCCTGTTCATTGAAGTCGGCACCAGAAGCATCAAGTCTAATATCAGTCCCTTGATAGTCCAATCGCTGAGAGCAAGCTCAAATGCGGAAAAGAGGGTTTGTAGCCATCCCCCTAATATTTCTGGTGACGTCACAAGGATAGAAACTGTCAATTGGCGTTTATTGGCAGGAGGAGAAGGGAGCTTTTTCGATGGGAGGGACGATCTCTTGATAAAGCTAAGGTTACTTTCAATTCAAACTTACAAATCCGAACGCCAACGAAGTAGTCAACTATTAATTAATAGGAAAGTATGCTCTTCTTTAATTATGATTACCATCAACACTGCCATCCCAGTGTGTATAAAGAGACATATCTGACGCTAACCCACTTGTTATAGCAAAGTACATGTAGGAATCTGTGATTTTTTTCTAATTAGCAATTGAATGGTGATAAATCAAAAGATGCTTACCGGCATTAATAGGCCCATAGAAAGCCCCCAAAGATCGGACATTCATCCATTCGTAAGCTTGATCTACATTCCGGCCGCCTGCAGGTGTATGCGTCATTTCATGTAATACAACGCTTCCGAAAACTCCATAATGGTCGATCATCGTGGTGGGTGGGTTTGGACTGATGTTTGGGACTGGAATAGGTTAGAGAGATAGTCAAGCGGTCTAATTCAGATACCTACTCTGCAAGGGACCAGTAAGAACGGGTAGTTGCGTGGGCCAATCAAGAGGTTGTATAAAATCCAGATAGTTGGGACAAAGTTGTACAATACAAAACGGCGCGCCGCGGCAATAAGTGAACGCAGATGCTCCTACTACGTCGCAGGGTGCCGTTGTCGGATTCTGCGGTGATAGTGGAAGTAGGAAGTTGAAGTATGAGTCGTATTGGAAAAACTCTCCAGGGGCATTGACGGGGTCGGTCTCAGAAGGGGGTCCAAACCGGTCTAAGTTGCCACACATAAAGACCTGAAAATCACATTAGTGCGAGCATTTTGTGAAGGTAATATAAAACATACTACTTCGTCTGCAGGTATTAAAGAATCCCATGACGTTAAACCAGGATTGCCGGGAACAGGTTGGGGAGGCCCAACGGGAAACTGGTCCTCAACGAGTAACTGTTTACCTATATTGAAAAAGTTATCTAGCTTGGGGATTAGTTTAGCTATGAGACTGGTAGATAACTGCTTGCCTCGAATTTTATCCAAATCGCTAGTTGGATCAACAATGTTTGGGTCATCAGGCTTCCATTGCATTGCAGTCGTCCCAGGATCACCAAACAGCCAGTTTGCATAAAAAGACCATTCGCGTTGATCCGGATCGGTATTGACTTCCCAAGGTCTGTCTGCTAGTTTTGACCAGGTGACTTGCGCAAGAGTACGTGCTGATACTATCCCTGGTTTGACTATAGGGTATTCTTTGATAGATTTAGCGATTGAACAGGGAATGGAATAGGAGAAACACCATACGATTGCATGAAGAATGAACCATATAACCAGCAATAGTACGGCCAATGTAGCTAAATGCAAGCAATGTAGCAAAGAGAAAATGATTTGTGAATGACATATTGCAAGGACTCTAAGTGAGGTAGGTTTGTTATGGATGTGAACAGTAAGATGAAATACAATGCCCGAAGTCAGGATTGTGCTTTGCTTTATAGGTGCTATCGGTTTTGCTCTGAAAGGGTTTTTCTTGTTTAATTAGAACTGTACTAAGAATGTCTTAGACCGCATTCGCATTTGTTTATTGAAGCAAGCAGGAGAAGGATTTCTGACGCCATGGTACCCCTGAGATAAACATCCTTTCGACCACGAGCCAAATCCTCCCATAGCGGGACAAATCTCGTGCTGTGGGTTTTTTCCGGGAAGCGCGGCTTTCCCAAAACAATCCGTTCAATTATTCTTTTATCTAGCTTCTTTTTACATAGCGCTAGTCAGGAATCCAGGATGAGAAGTAATAAGGATGCTTTATGTGGACAAGAAAGGGCAGGTGAATTAGCGAGTATTGCCTCATCAAAACCAAGCACGAATAATCACATTAACATAGGACAACAGCTCAGACATATAAGAGCTGGTCTGCTCTGCCCAGGAGTAAATTTGTTTTATTTTAATGATCTTCTGGCGCTGTAATTATTCCGAGTAAAAGTAAGTTTAATAGTCCAGCTCTTTTTGTCCGTCGCAAGGTGCGTCAAAAGGGGAACGAGACCGACGCCACACTGCGGCTACTGTAAGGCCCGCTCCACTCCTTAACTCTCCTGGTTGGCACAGGTCGGATTTCCGAGCACAGCATTGGTCGGATCAGAGTAAGCCTGGAGAGACATGATTAAGGGTGCATCAAAAGTGGACGAACGAGATTAAATTCGGATGCGAATCTTATTGCATATCCTACGGTGCCTGGAAAGTGTTGACTCGAGAACGATACAGAGAGACAGCATCCAAGGTCATTCAAAAGCTAGGGTGCTGCTCCAAGTTCAAGGTGCATAATTTTAGTGACACCAATCCCCTAATGATGATCCTTGTTCATCTGACTGTATGTGGTGCTCAAAGTCCACTCCACAGTAGTCACGTGCTAGTCTCAATATGCTTTAGTAACCAATCTGATCCAAGACTCACCAGCCAGTGCTATACAGAATCCAGCATCCGCAAGAAGTTTCCCGCGCTAGAAATCCTTCTGATAGAAAAACAAGAATAGGAGTCCGAGCTTACTCAGATTCCTGAATCCGGTGATTTTCTATCGAGGACCGGCGGCTACGAGACTTGGTTTAAGCAGTGCAAAACTATCTCAACCACGCGAAGGGATACTTAAAGAGCTATGTATCTTCCTCCATCTGATAGCCGGACTTTTATTTTCATACCGCATTCACAATGTTTTCGTCTCTCACGCACCAATCCTTTCTCAAGGCCAGTTTCTTCGCCTGCCTCACGAGCTATGCGAGCTCATCTCCTCTGGACATACCGTCAACTCTAATTGACCTGCCACTCCCAGCTCTAATTGAAAGCAGACAATCCTCGGGCCCAGCTCCGTAAGTCACGTCTATTTCTTTCCCACGGGATTAGTTGCTATACTATGAGAGAATTTGATTTTAAGATTCTTGAACCCGATTCTTAGGCCCATAAATTTCGGATCAGAAAATGTCATATTAACCGACGAGAACGGAAAAAATTGGACTTTTCAGCACTACTCTGGCGTTGATATCAACGGCAACCCGGCCGATATGAGCATAATTCTAGATCTATCGCCCCCTCTTGTTGCTGAATGGCAAGGTAATAGCACATCTGTGTGTGCTGCTGCCAACTTAACGAGGAAACTCACCAGGCGAACACAACCGCAAATAGGTCCAGATGGCTCGATTATCCTTACCACTGACGATTGGGAGAATATAGATATAGATGAATGCGCTAGGTATGTATGATTCACTATTAATCTTGGACTCCGTCACATTGCCTTCTCTTAGACAAGTCCCTGCCCTTTTGCCAAGCCTTGCTACTCCAGTAAACCAGGCTAACATTGCACTTCTAGAGCTACAGTTTTCGTCGGTGTCGGCAGAGCACTTGCCAATGGGGCATATTACATTGTTCCACTCACTGAACAAGCGAAAAAACTCGCGGTCATCAGAGATGCAGGCTTTAATAGTTTGGTAAGGGATATTTGGAGTTATTTCGACGGGGCACCAGAGCTTGAATGGGTAAGCTTGAATCTTGAGCTCTACTGAGTTGAATTGGCGGTTAATCTTTCTCAAAGGCGCAAGCAGTTCAAAAGAGGGCTGCTGCTGTAGTAGCAGTAATAACCACTCTTGGGATTGAATTGACTACCAACGTTGGAACTAAATTCGACCTCTCAGCCCCGGACTGGAATTTTCAACAAAACACCACCAAGCTTCCATGCCCACAAATAACTTCAAGGGACTCCCTTGTAATTCCTCTATTTCTCGTTTTCAAATAATAAAGCTTACGGTATTAGGTGTGCCAAACCTTCGCATGCCTAGGCAGCTCAAGGAGTTCCACGTGTAGCACCCCAGAATACCTCAACTGTCCCTGCACTCCTAGCGCCTTTAGCTCGACCCCTCAAACTTTCGATAAACTCGCTATCGTTGCCCAGAATCAAGCGATTGCGTCAGATAGCAAGACTCCGCTTGATGGTATCACCGCCGTTTGCAATGGACTTGGCACCAAGTTATGGACTACCCGAGACAATATGATCAATGGAGTCAACAACTTTTGCAAATTTGGGGTCATATACAATGGTCGATATTGGGACCAAGGAGACCCGTTGTTAAGCCAGATCATGATTTCCTCACAGTACGCCTCAAATCCTCAAACATTCCGCATTTCTCCAGATCAGTGCACTCAGCTGCTTACGAGGGTCGTCGATGATTGTGACGGGAACAGTCCAGACAATCCGCACAACTTCAAGCACGGCGGCAGTATTGGGTACCTCGGATTGAATTTGTCAATTGAGCTCACGCAGGCCGCATATCAAGATCCATATTGCAACAATCGATTCAATCCCACTCAATGGGTTGACAGAGACGTTGCAGTCGCCGCAGTCACAGACCTTTGCAATACTCCAGGCCTTCTAACTGGAAAATCTGGTGCGCGATTTCAAACCCTTGCCAATCAAGGCAAGAATACTGAAGTCATGGTCTCTATCCTGTTTACCCAAAATGCGCCAATGTCAATGGATGAATGTGTCAGAGAGTAAGTCCATGACCGCTTACCCAAGACACAAAAGCTCTTTTGCTCAAGCACGTTGCTAATAAATGGATTCTTTTAGAACGAGTGTCCCTATAGATGGTTGCGATGGAAACGATCCAACTACAAATCCTGATGGCAATAAATACGGTGGGCTTTACGTCACAGATAATGGAGCTGTCATCAACGTTACGCCCCAAGTCACACCACCAGTATTCCCGCCAAACGAGCTAGATGTAAACGGCCACCCTATTGTACCAGTATGCTCTTTACAACCCGCGACGCATGTCAGCCGTGCTTCAATTAATACGGCAATCAACAATTTTTGCGTTACGGGTAACTCCTTAGGGGTGGGCAGCTTGAAGAGTGGATCGAGTTATGTACATGTTGGAGGTCGAGCTTTAACCCCGGCAGATGCAGATGGTGCATATCAACAAGGCTCAACTGTGTGCAGGTAAGAATGCCCTTGCTGAAACGAGTTCAGGTGCATTACTAAAGACGGGACCTTACAGACACCACGATGGTTGGCAAGGAAACATTATTGCAGAGGATTGTAACTTTGCCATGAATGCAATGTTAGACAAATGTATGTATATTACACTCGTTCATTTCATACGCTAACTATTCCATAGGTGACATCTCCATTTTGACCGTTGAACTTTTCTACGATTACAGATGCGTTAGATGGACAATCGACGCCTCTACTACTGCATGATACAAAGCAATTTCTATAAGAGGGAGTAGGGGACAGGGTATTAAAATGTTATCTTGCTTGGGAGTGTTCTGTTAGAGTGTCATTAGCGTAATTTAAACTGGCGGTGTTTTGTAGTCAATGAAACTTTCCAGCGCTGTTCACCCTTGCGAATTGAAAGTTTGGTGATTAAATTCGTGAACTTAAGGCTACGATGAGAAGTTGAATAGAGTGAGTCTTGCTCGCGGCACGTGCCTCTTCTAATGCTTCGCCCAAAACCAAGGCCGCATATGATCCATCGTATCAATCACTTTCTTCAGCGCAGCTAAGACTTGAACGGGTTGTGCAGCAACCTCTTTCTTGGCTCTTGTACCATTTCTTACATCTCTTAATGGTGTACGTCTGGAGTGTGGGGTGCTTGGTAGAGCGACTAATTTCGAAGGCGAGTCTACCTGGCGGACGTCATTCTTTGCAGCCCTTTGGGGCCACCGTTTTGCTCGTGGCATGCTCGTTAATGAGGTCTCAATTCCGATGAGCGGCCTGTGTAGATAGCTTGAGGATTGCCTTTTGGAAGGCTGGGCTGGATATCAAGGGCAAATTGACGTGATGTAGAGGTTAGTGAAGGTTGCGAAGAGGTTGGCGCGATTGGAGGGACGTGCTACCCTAGACGAGGAAATTGGTGTATGACGATAGCAACAGCTGAATTATGGTGGATCTATTCTTCTCGATCTTCGCGAGAACTCTGTTTCTATTTATACAAAATGTGGTTTTGTTTTCGCCAGCACAAGGCATCCGCAAGCTATGTGACTGTGGTTGTCTTGCCATTCACGCCTCATGCCTTCTCTTGCACCCGGGTTATCCAAAGGTCCTTCACAACGCGCCCACATGAATCCATCTGCATGGTCAAGATCATCTATCAGCGGCCAAATATCTCCATAGCAGTCTTCGCCCCAGTCACAACAATATTCTCCATCATTATCAATATCCACGCTTGAGCAGATGATAAACGCACGTTTTCATCTCGATATCGTTGTCATCAAATCTTTCGCCATTCGAACGTTGCGCGTATGTTAATATTTATACCTGCCGCTTTGCTTTCCGTTTCCTGCTGGCAGGTTCTGGAACGGAAACAACCATAGGTGGAGGAAGCCGAACCTCATTGACCGCGGCCTTATGTCTTGTGGATTTGCAGCCCTCATTGTCTCCGAACTCCTGGCAGCAAGACCATTTGAACCCTTCAGCAACGTCCGGTTCATCAATTAAGTCGTCTATTCGTCCGTGGCAATCTTCGTCATGGTCGGCCCAGAAATCGCCATCCCAGTCCGCCTCTTTCTCGCCTTCACCCAAGCAGGTCAGCAACAGCTTCGATGTACTTGGAGGTAGTGGCACATACCTGTGTGCCATCTGCAATATCCTCTCTCATTGTTTGTAACATCAAAATTGACCTTGCAGTTGAGGCATGTGGCATATTTCGGGACCATATCATCATCTGCTGCCGCGATCGGTTTGAGCTTCGTCCTCGATTCTCTCTCCTCATCACTGTCACTGCCATTGTCATCTTCGTCCTCCTTTTCCCCACCGCTCTCACTATCACAGCTTTTATCCTCCGAGTCGCTGTCTTCGTGGTACCGCACCACCTCTCTGCCAGACACCAGCAATTCCTTCTCAAGACCTTCTCTCAGCGGAGCAAGGCTCTCGCAGTAGAATTCGACCCACATTCTTAGCTTATCTGGATCTATGTTCTTAATCGCTCTCTTCAAGACACCTGAGACAACTGGTTTCGGAGGCGAGGCTGCCTTCTTCCTAACGCCATTCGCCTTCAATGGCTGCCGTTTGGGGCGAGGCATGCTTGCCTTTGACGCTTCAGCAGGCTCGATATCTAAGTTGTCTCTAGTGAGGTCGATGATTTGCGAGTTTCCGGGTATCGTCTTCGAAACGGACGTTTCGGTTGATGCAAGCTGCCGTCTGGAAAGTTGTAGAAGTCGAGCTGCAAACTTGGGAGACGCGAAGTCAACAAGCACGCGCCATCCCTGTTCGCAATCTTACTCGCTGTCACATGACCTGTCCGCTATTCCTAAAACGAATCCAGGGGATGCCGCCGATATCTTCTCTTCGTTTCTCGTCTTCTCTTCATCAGATGGACCGATTGCATGAAGTCTCAGCCCCAGCGGTTCTGCATGATTCAGCCATGAACTTTATTTTGGCGTTGCCCTAAGATGCTGATCCGTTTACATGTCTCGCAGATTCGTGGGATCCGGGGTACGGTGCTGCGCAGCCTGCGCAGCAGAGTGCCATGCATCTAGATGCAAGCTTTCGGATATTATCCACACTTCGGCCCCCAAGCGCTGTAGCTCAGCTGCTCAGGCCCGTTGCCCCTGCCAAGACCTAGCGGTCGGGCCCCTGAGATCAGATGTGGTTGTTTCCTTGGTCCAATCTTCGGAGTCTAGAGTCATCGTGCCACCATGATTGTGGCCTGCAGAGCAGACAAGAACCATGCTCGTCATCACTTGCGGTCCGCTCCAAGGACTTCGGCTCCAATGCTTGGTAGAGTTGCGAAGTGTCGCTATTGAGTATATGTCGAGATGTATGGCGTAGGCTTCAGAGAATTGATTGATCAGTGAAACATTTGCGACTTCCTCGCACTTCATCCATTCGTCTCACAACATGCCGTTCGCAAAGTTGAAAGGTGCCAAGTCAGCATTCACAGCCTTCTCAAGCAGATTCATTTCAATCAAAACTAAACTTTGGACAAAAATAGAAGGCCGCTCATCCCCTCGAAGGCACGTTTCTTTTTCGAGGTCTCCAAGCAACGCCAGCTTCCAAAGCGCATACCATTTGATCAAAGCTTTGGAAGCAAGGAAACTACCCAGAGTTCTCAAAGCTTTTCTGAGAATGTTTGAAATTATACTTCTACCTCTGCTTCTCGCACGTCGTGTACTTCACTTGTCTAGCAGCATTATTTCGAGAGGAAAAAAGACTTTGAATAGAAGAGCGCATCTTCCCACGAAGCGCTTGCTTCCTACGTGGTTTACCTGCTTGTTCATTCATAGCAAATGAGCCCAACTTTTCTTTTGCAGAGATCAACAAGACAAGATGAAACTCGTGTTCTGTCATACAAATTCTCGTGCAATCTTCCTTCCACGGCCAACTCCGACCCAATTGTTGATACAAAAATGCATCAAAGCCAATTGGGCCCCTCCCACTCACCCAAAATCTAATCCTAAGGTTGTTGGACCATCGAGTGGCTGTAAACGCACAAGGCGTTGTGCGGCGCTAAACCGTTATTAGCCCATTGTCAAGTCACAAGCCTTACCCCTGAAGGCGGGTTCCTGCATGTCGTTTGGCTGCAGCCCACCACCTGCATCTCGCTTCTTAAATCAGAGCGGACATCAGATGATTCTCGCCCATACCCCTTGGTAAAGCCAATTTGGGGCTCAGCGAGTGAACAGCCCGATGGGAATTATGCGTGGCGTCGGAGCTGACCCAGCGATCAATCGCTGGCGATGCCGAGCCCTCACTTTGCTGAAGGAGCCTGCAAGCGCATAGGCAAGGCAGTCTCAGGGGCCATCCCCAGATTTTCTGATTTCCTCCGTCTCCGAGCAAAGGCATCCTGCCTGCAGTGAGCTGCCTCTTTCCGTGCATGATTGGGTCCAGGTCTGTACCTGATCGGAAATAGGGACCCAGTCTTAGCCATAATCAGATAATTCTTCCAGCGAAGAACCGTCCTTGGCACGAAAATGTGCAAATTGTTCTGTTGTGAGTTGTCGAGCTGCTCAGTCTACGTCCGAGTAGGGGTCTGTCAGCGGCTGGACTTTCGAGGGGATATATATCTGCTGTATGCTCAAGAGAATCTTTTCTGGCCAGACTCATCACTCTTTTGATCTCAGTCCTTCGTTTTGAATTACAGTCACTCATTAACAACTTAATTTCTATCTCAAGTTTTCTTACCTAATCCCTCCTATTCAAGCACCCACCTTTTGGCCTCTCAACATGAAGTTCTCTACCTTGGGCCTGATGGCCGGTCTTGCCGCCTCTGCTGCTGCAGAAGATCTTCTCTTCGTCGATACATTCCAGTACGACGAATACATTGAAGCAACAACCACCCTCGGGTACACAGCTAAGGTGGTTACTGAAGCTGAATGGAACTCCATGACCACAGCCGACTTTGCTGCCTTCAAGGCCATCGTCATCGCTGACCCAGATTGTGCTACCGACCCTACCGACCTCGGCTTCTTGGCCACCTCCAACTCAGTTTGGGGTCCGGCTGTGGAGGGTAACATTGTGTTGATTGGTATGTAACTCATACAATCCCAATTTCCAGGACAAGGAGACTGATGCCATGCAGGAACCGACCCTACTTACCATGATGATGCCGGAGAAACCGGAGCCACCACCCTGATCGACAATGCCATCAGATTCGCTGCATCAGGAAAGACCTCAACGGGACAATCCCAAACAGGTCTCTACTTTGCCCTTTCCTGCTATTATCAGAGTGTCGACAGCGCACCAGTTGATGCGCTCTCTTACTTTGGTGACTTTGAAGTCCGCGGCAACCTCGATTGCTACAACACTGTGCACATTGTTGCCTCTTCCCCTGCCCTCGGCACGCTTGATGATGCTGCCCTTTCCGATTGGAGCTGCAGCGTCCACGAAGCTTTCTCCGTTTACCCATCAGTCGGCGTCAACGGTTTCCAAGCCCTGGCCATTGCTCAAAACATCATTGGTGCCGGCTCGCAAACCTTCGGTGACGGAACCATTGGTCTCCCGTATATCATCAGCCGTGGTGCTACACCGGCTGGCTGCGGAAACGGTATCTGGGAGTCCTCGATCGGCGAGGAATGTGATGATGGAAAGAACAACGGTGTTTTGGGCGACCCTTGTTCCATCAGCTGCAAGTGTCTCTCCGGTCGTGCCGCTGGTGATGGCACTTGTCTTCCCGCGCTTGTCAGCTCCTCTTCATCCTCCTCAGCCCCGCCTGTCTCCACTCCATTTGGTAACTACTCCACCAAAGTGGTGACCGCAACTGATACCGTTGTTTCGACTACGTAAGTTTCGATCCCAGCACACGTTGAGATAGCTTTATTGACAGAAATAGCACTTTCTGCCCTGGACCATATGTGACCCCAACTCCTCCCAAGGTCTACATCATCGGTGTTGAAGTCATCATCTACATCGAGATCGTCGAGAGTTGCAAGACCATCGACTTGACCAAGACAGGTCAGTCCCTCCCCTTTCTTCTTCCTCCATCAACCCCCACTAATGAACTCCAGTTACCGAATACATCACAACCACAGCCTACTCCCTCAACAAGCCCATCTGGAACACCGACCTGCCAGGTTATCCCTGCTACTCCTGCGCGCTCTCCAGCGCGGGTCTCAGCTACAGCGGATTCATCACCGCCTCTGTGACATCCTGCAGCTCCCCACCTCCATCCTACACATCCTCTCCACCAGTCGTCGTGCTTGGCGCAAGCAGCCTCCCATATACGCTGTCGACTTACCCAGCGTATACGGCCGCTCCATCGGAGACTGCGTACGCTGTTACTGCCACCTCGGCCAGCTCGCATGTCCACGTCCAAGAGACTGTATACCCAACGACTAGCGTTGTCACATATGCGACGTACGCGACGTACGCAACGTATGCCCCGTCTGCAACACCGTACCCGACCAGCAAGAGCAACGGCACGCTGGTTGCGTACACGGGAGGCGCTGGAAAGGTTGAGGTCGGCTTGATGGCAGTTGGTGGTTTGGTGTTGGCTGCTGCTGTTGGATTGTAGAAGGGTAATGGTTAATATGACTGGGATGAGGGTGCATGGACTGGATAAGAAAATGGGAGAAATAATTAAATTTTCTTCCGCTCGTTGTGAGCAGGTGCTTAATTAATGGATGCCTGGCACATAATTATATTCTGAAATCAGAAGATATACCTGCCACTTAGCAATGTCCTGGAGCAGAAAGCGAACATGATTTTGGTCCAGGTGAGCCGTATTGAGGTACAAGTGTGCGGTATGGGATCCACTTGCTCTCATAGTCCCGAGGTTTTCCATATTCACGCCAGTTCTGTCGCTTATTGTGGCTTTCCGTTAACGCTGTTAATCTTCTGACTCATCCCCAGAGATTTGAAATATTTTTTCGATCCTATCCGTAACTGCTTTCACTTGATCTCTAAATCCTCCCAGTCCCCCGAATTCTTACTTTTCAACGATACCAATACATTAGGATTGACACTATACAAGGGTAGCATCTTTGTTTCAAGGAATGCTGAATAGATGAGATGGTTGTATTATGGATCCTCCTATTACTATATAAGTCTTCTAGACTGCGCTACTAGACTATAGTGTTGAGATATTTGAGATTTGGATTTGTACCGTAGCGAAGAAAGAGCTATATGACATGCATCCGTAGATTTTGCTCCTCGGACACAATCTTGGTCTCGGAGAGGTATGTTCTGTACGTTAAGTTGGAAATAAGTTCTGTAGAAGAGATTATATCTCACGAAAAAAACTGTTTCTATGATACTACTGTGACTTGGTAAATGGCTTATGTGGTACAAATTATAATCCTCCATCAAATATTCATTTGCAATATTGCTTGCGGATGCTCTGTTGTCTACTTCTTGGTTTTTCTCTTCTTCTTCGCGTGTTCTCCTTTGAACTCCTCCGCATAGACCTTAAAAAACTCAGTTGGTTCTTGCGGATGTTGACCCGTAACATCGTGAAAAGCAAGAGTCGAAATGTAGTTTGTCTTTCCTTCGCGGACAAGGGAGTAGTATTCTAGGAGGTATTCAATCTCCGATTTGTCCGACGTTGCTTGTCCCTGTAGAACACGTTTGGCTTCGTAACTTATAATTTATGTGGTTAGCTTTTCCTCAGCTTTCAAGTTAAGACATATAGAAGACAAGAAACCATTTGAGCGGAGTCAGAATAGCTTACGGGGAGATATTCTCGAATGCCATATCGTGACCTAGAGCTTGTTTTGCTGCTTCAGCCAGCTCATTTCCAGCGGCTAGCATGGGACCTATGCAATGATCAGTAATGGAAGCGGCGTTTCGTGCATGAAAACCACGTACCAGTCAAAACGATGAGCTGCCCGCGATGCTTATCGTCAAACCCATGCTTGCCCTTTCCAGACAGAACATGTGCCACTACAAGCGCAACATCCTGAAAAAAAATCATTACTTACTTTCCCTGAGCCAGAGCGGGTGATAAGGGGAGAGAAATAATGAGACCGTACACCAAGAGCGATAGGAGCAAACTTATGATTTTCCCCGATGGGAAGGGGCAGTGTCGATTCTTCCCTGGCTTGTAGTCCGTACACCAGCAAGTTCTCCATGTAAAATCCCGCACTTCGTACAAACAGAATATCAGAAACATGCTTGGCTAACTGATTTGGATCGTGAGTGTTACATACCGAACAACCACAGGTGAATGACCAGTCGACGTGTTTGAATCTCCTTTCGTAGAAAGAACTAAGTTTTCGATCTCGATGAACTCTCGAAGTCTAGGTTGTTTCTTGGCGTCCGCCAAATCTGCTCCAGCAGAGCTTAGCAGACATACGTTCGGTACACCCGCTGTTTTAGCGGCGGCAACAAGCTCCAATGTAATCTCGTATTTGTCTGTATGTGCTGGTGGAATTACACAAATAGCGTCAACACCACCACTTTTGAGACTATTGACAATCTTTTTTGATGAACCAGGGACGTGGTGAATGATCTCAACTCCAAGTTCGCTCAATTCTTTGCATTTTGGCGATTGGGGATCAAGGGAGAGACCTATAATTTTATCTATTTTGTTGGAGAAGTGTGGATCGGTGAGCAAGAGTTCGGCAATCAAATGTCCAGTTTGGCCGTCAACGGCTGTGATACAGAGGTTTCGAGGCATATTGCTAGACTGCTGGACTGGAATGATGTGCAAGAAGCTATGGCCAGAAGTGGCCCTCAGTCTTAAATTTAAATAAATTTCATACGCAGTAAGCGGAGCATGATCTCCTAACGAGCTTGGGGTCATACGTATGTGCGCACTGACTCATGGCCCAGGCTCGTGAAGTCTAGCTGCCCTGCTTCTGCGACATGCGATCATCGAATAGTAACGAGAGACTAATCTTATTACCCCGCACACCAGGCACCCGGGATGTTGGCAGTTATGCTGACATGGTACCGATAGCGGGAGATGTCAGGGGAGCCATCAGAGGCGGGACAGAAAAGCCCATGTAAGGTATCAACCGAATGATGATGTATTGTGTTCAGAGTTACCCCGCCAGTCATAATGACCGAATTACGTACAAAGTGAGATTGAAGACGAGTGCTGCTAGAAGCAAAAGAAAACATAGCATTATTATTCATCCTTGCTATGTGGCCCACCGGTCTCGTCTGGAAACTTGCGGAGCAGGTCTCCAAGGCGATCGAGTGGAGCGGCCATTAACCCAGCAACAGTTTCGAAAGGTGGCTTAGTGGGGGCCATCGGATGACTGCGTGACGGAACGAACGCCTTTGTGCGACCGAAGGATTTTGCCATACTCTTACTTTCCTCGGCACCAAGGGCTTTATCGAGAGCCGGTAGGTCTTCCATCTCTTCCTCATTAATATGCTGTGCCAAATCATCCATGAGAGACTTTAGTGTCGGGATGAAATCTGGGGTTCCTGCTTTCAAGGCTTGAAAGGTCTTGAGCTTCTCCTTGACCTATGTAACGAATTAAATTGGATCTTGAAGATGTGCGTATATTGTAAGAAGTTGGAAACAACCTACACTCTGGTGCTCCGCTCGATCCTTCTCCGCCATTTCGTGCCCCTTTTCGCCCAAATTCTTCTCGAAGGCCGGATATACAACTAACTCCTCGGCGATTGAGTGTCGTGCTAGCTCCCAGGTGAACTGGTTTTGCCAGCGTGTGGCCGTATCGATATCGCTAGCATTGAGAATATTGTGATAGTACTCCTCGAGTTTGCGATGATCTTTCTTGATAGCAGCAGTTATTGTCGACATCAGGTAGGTAGTAGCAGGCGAAAAATATCGAGATTGTCTTGAGATGGATAAAACTCTGGCTGGTCGAGAAGCCAATGCCAGTGGCCTAAAATTATACATGAATCTATACTGTGGAAATCAGTCTTGCTTTTATGACACTCGAGACGAAGACGTACAGGCGTGCAAGAGACACAGGACTTAAAGTGAATGGACAGGCACGGAGACATTCCGATTAGAGATGTTGATTATAGAAGCAAAATATCTCATGAACAAGCATTCCGTAGGTAGTTATAACAGAATTTATCTGGGGTAGCGAGGGTCGGGATGGGAGATCCATGTTCGTGCAGAAATCTTCCCATCAATTAATCGAATTTGTACATCGCAATGCACAAATTCGATGACGGAAATAGAAATAGTCCGAAATATTACTGGACAAAGTGCAATTGGCGAGCATCAGATCTCTTGCATAGTTGCGATTTTTGAGATGCCGTAGACCGCATGTATCAGGAGCTGATGCTCCGGAAATGGTCTCGTCATGCATTCGCGAAATTCTCACTCACCTGCATATGTGCCATGCGTCACTTTGACACGCGCAAAAGGGACGTATTTGAACAAGATTACCCTCATGAACTGCTCACCGCGCTTCCAGGAGCTGGTGCTCCGCTCCCTTCACCGCTAAAGAACCGACACCTTAGAATCGCATAGTTAGGGACACCGCCATCGAATCCGGGGAGCAACCTAGTGCCCCACACCTACCAATGCAAGTCGAGCTGAAGAGACGTTGAAATGTTCCATGCCGATAATTTCCTCCAAATATAGCACGTACGACATGATCAGATGCAAGTAGACCATGAAAAAGCGTGGCTAAGCTAAGTTGGGCTCAAAGACAAGGTTCCTCGCTTATATCTTCTTGACTCGTATTGTTGACGTCGATTGTACGATGAAACGTGGCTATTGACACTCGCCGGAGCTCTAACTTCGCTTGATGCCATTGGGTTCATGGGGTGGTAAACTTATCTTCATTTCCTTCCGTCGTTTCTGCACGAAGATGTCAAGCGAATATTTTCTGCGTTCTGCTTGGTCACATCCAGCCTGTTTGGGGTGGGTTTGTGCATAATTATGAGCTTGAAATTCCAGCCCCATTAGCTCTTTAATTCGCCCTTGTAGTTTCAGTATCATGTATATGGAGTAGTGTATTGTTTGCTCACAAACAGCCGAATCTTCATGATACGCACTGGCATCTTTCCTAGTTACGAGAATGGCCGCACAGACCATCAGACCCGGAGGTAACCTCCGTAATAGGGTCGTATTTTACTACCGGCAATGAGAGCATTGGAACATGTCTTAGTTTCAGCCATCAAATGAGCAGGCTTTCAAGTAAGTCAACACGCAATAGACCAGCACGGTGACAGCATCAATGGAAAGGTCGAATACAACATGAATGCCACCGGAGAATACTAGCATATATACCTCCTAGATCTCTGATGTGCTTTTACATTCGTTCTCATTCTATCTCCAGCAACTTGGCACTCAAGTTTCCTGAATTAGCACTGGCACGTGTGAGGAAATGCAAAACTTTGGTTGTAAAGATGAGATCGAGGGTGAGGAAAATGGAAGTTTCGAGCGCCGTATCAGATTCATCAAAGCGATCCTGGCTTCCGATCTGGCTACCAAGGATGTTGCCACTGTGGCCAGGTACAATACGCAGTGAAAAAGACAAAAACCACTTGATGCAAGATACTGTCATTGTACTACATGTCAGGTCCTTCATGGTACTTTCACCCCTCCCCCCCCGTCCTAGTCTTCATATGACCCTTGCTGTTTCATAGAGAGATTTATTGCTTACCCGCTCTAGGAGCTCTACTTGGCTGGACGTCAATATTCGAGAAGACCGATGTCAACTTTACGAATGGACATCATGAGCTTGTCTGGTATGATAGTCAAGAGAAGACTACTCGACACAAACTACCCTGCAAAGTCTCCTGTGCATATTTTCGCACGCCGATAATGGACGAGGGCAACAATAAATTACTTCTATACCCGATTCTTATAAAGTTTCGGAACGAAAAAGATATGGAGAACTTTGCAGCCTCGTATGTTTTTGCTAAGTTGATCCGAGCATCTCGACCTAATATTTATCCTTGCTCAGATGTCATATGTTCTATTCGCAACGTGTGGTGGATATCAATGAGCAATTACCAAAGTGGCCCGGCTTGATGGCAGTTGGTGGTTTGGTGTTGGCTGCTGCTGTTGGATTGTAGAAGAGTAATGGTTAATATGAATGGGATGATAGGAAAATGGATTGGATAGGAAAATGGGAGGAAGGACATAATTTTTCTTACGCTCTTTGCGATGAAGTCCTCACTTGAAGGCTGAGTTGCCTAACATAATTACACACTTGAATAGAAGATGTGAAACTACTTGAGCAAATTACGTAAATGTCTGTGAGATTGTCAAAAGAGCTTCGTGTTCAGATGAAGGAATCGGGTGAAAACAGAATCACAATGGTCTTTTTAATGACACTCTGCGTTGTTGACTCAAAAGTCTCACTTTCCCCGCGTCTCCAGTGAGTAACCCGCGCAGTCTCGCCTCTTTTTCACCTCATTATGCTCGCTCCCTCTGCCTGTAGACTTTAGAATTCGAAGAATGGTGTATTATGAACCAATTTTCTCCTCCATATGCTTCCTGTGCAGTTGGTAAACTTGCTGCTCTTGCTCGGGCACAATCATCTTTATCTCAGTCAACTCGCCTGGGCTCCATGAGCAACCTGAGCATCCCGTTCATACGACTTTGCCTTCTCTTTTCTCAGCCCATTACACTTGGTCTGAACCTAGCGTCCACTCAAATTAAAATTGTCAATGATACTAATAGGGCCCAAACAAGCTCATGTTCCATCGCCACTATTCAGCCTGTCCCCCTAAAGTTGACTTGCGGAGACTGGTCGGGCGGAACTTGTAGGAAATATTTCGCCATCTAGAAGAAATATGGTATATTTATGCACTCTTGGTCTTTAAAATATTCGACTCCAAAGTTCCGAACAGCAATATTCTCCACAGGAAGGTTGGCGGAAAAGGGGATATTTGAAAGTTCATGGGGGTTTGTGGATACCCAGATCTCCAAACTTGACTAAACGTGTAGCTAATCAACCAAATTAACTTCTCGGCATAGTTTTATCGGCCGAAGGAATCCTCCCAGCTTCTGAGAAAGTGCGCATCAGCTGCACTCAATGCCTCCGGTTCCTGGCCAGCATCGTCATATACGCAGTACATATCTCGAATTTGGACTGTATAGCGAAGTAAATGTCCAAGACGGGCTTCATCTTGGAAACCATGGCTGAGCAGCACAAAGAGGCAAAATCGAGGACATTCTTGCGGCCAGGCGCCCGGCTTTACCACCAGCATTGCTCCTCCCTTGCCAACATCATCAGTAATATTTATAAGTTCTGGGGGAGTACTAGTCGCTTGTTCTGTCCTGATTACCCAAAGAAGTCTAGCGCCCTCATGGTAGTATGGCTGCGCTGGACCTTCACTGAAAAATGCGAGGTCGAACCAAGCAACGGATTTTGCAATTGTGTCTTCCGGTATATCTTGGCTTCGTGGTTGACGCCATTGCAGTTGATTCCCGTGTCCATTGGCATCGTTACATGGTAATAGGACGAGACTGGTGTTGTCCAGCGCGTATGCTACAGATTGTCTTCCAGAGAGCTTGCGAAGTTGCTGAAATGCTCGAATGAATTCGAAGTCCTGGATTGGGGGCAGAGGGTCTTCGTCAAAGATGAAGTCCGTGTCGGTTCCTAAGAACATGCTGAGAAGGCTCGCGGCTCGCGCTGACCAGATGACGCAGTACAATTCACGTTTGAGTTGCCAATCTTGCTGTTGACAGAAAGTACGAAACAAAACGAAAGTTCTAATCCTCTGATCTGGGTGACTCGCTGTGTTTCTTCCGTAAGATTTTTGCGTATTTACTCCTGTCCAATACTCCTCTAAGTCATGGATTTGGTGCCTCTTCATGGGTAGAGTGTATTGATTTTGCCGTATAACTCTCAGAACATGCAACATCATTCTGGAGGTCTCGTGGTCATACCGTAGAGAGTGAAGTAGATCGTAAAAGCTCTCTTCGTCTTCGGGAATCTCAAAGACACGGAACGAAAACATAACAATATCGGAGTGTCGCATACTGGTGTTAAGGGCCCAGGGAGTGGAAACGCCGCGATGATCTGCCCACTTAAGGAACGGGTGAGAACTTGCGTCCTGGAAATCCGGCTGGTAATCACTCATATCACTCATATCTTCCTGCGCCATTGTATCGTCTTCTAGCATTGTGTCCAAAAGTGGTTGAGAAAAAGATCGGGCGCTCGGCATCGAGAGTACTGATTGCGAGTGAGGGTTAGGATTCGTCGAAGTGGGAGATATTTCGCGCTGGTAAGTATCATGTCTACTTAGACACTTCCGAATTTGAGGCCGATATACGTCACGGGCCCATGTCCAAACAAAATCAACGATCTGGAATATTTGCAATGCCCCGTCTTGCGACTCTAGATTGCCGTGCCATAGTTGAAAAACTTGCTGGAAGGTCTTGGTTACTATCATTGCCGGTAAATGCATTGGAGGAAAATCTCACCACCACGTTTTGATCGTCAAGAATTGCAGCATGGAGTCGCCATTCTTCCCCTTGGAAAGCAAAGAACCATACCAATGGATCAAGCGTGACTTTGCTGGCTCTCCGCAGCTCATCCTGAATTCTTAGAAACCGACGCATAGGGAACGCAGTCTGGGCCTCCACATATCTAAATCCTGGCGCATCGTTCTCGCGTTTTGCTTCGAGGACGAGAAATGGGTACATAAGCTGCCTTTTCCTAACAGGGGAGTGCGACAGTTCGATATCGAAGGACCCAATGTACCCTCGATATCGATCGTTCATGCTTAATCCAATGACCCTATCGGGCTTCATAGGAACACCGAAGTGCTCAAGGCCATCCTGGGGGTCATGAGATACTGCTTCGCCGATTGCAGTGCTGAAAATCTTGGTCTGGTTTTCTTCATCGCTTCCAGTTATTAGATTTCCAATCGAGTTCGCACTATAGTGATCGAAAACTTGCCTGTCCTCATTCAGATTTCTACCAGAATTGTTACCATCATCGCAAACGCACCCACGTCGACGCTTTCGTTTTATTTCCAATTTCTCCTTTTCGTCCTTGTCGAATGGTTGTGCTTTGTATTCTGACTCCCAGTTCTCATTTCTACAATAAACACTAATGAAATATGAGCTTGTAATAACCTTCAGAAAGATCAATGAGACTGACCACACAATTTCTTGGTCAAATCGTCTAAAAACAAGTGTCTCGATTGATGCCCTCCAAGTATCCTCGTTAATACCGAAGTCCGTTCTCAGCCTGGAAGCATTGGTACGAAGGTCCCTAACCCGCGCTCTCTGCCTCCTGATTGTCTTTTGGTCAATATCAGTTCTTTCTTTGTAGTCGTCATATCGATTAGCCCAGATGTCTCGTATGACCTGAAAAAGGTGGCTGTATTGGCTAGGCCACAGCTTCGGTGGGGCAGGGCCTTCAAATTTAATATTGTACTCATCCACGAGCCCTTTCAACTGTTCTTTCGTAAGCTTGGCTTTTTTCGGAGGCATAGCAACTCCTCTGTCGATTTTGTGATAAATAATTTTGGCTGATATAAAAGAAGCATGAAGATTTCCAGAACACCTTTGGCGAGTGACCCAAGCGAGCCGAGTGGGCAGAAGGCTGCTTTGTAGGGATGAGCTGCGCCTAGCGCGGCACAGCGACTCATGAACGAGCACAGTATCAATTGATTTGGGTTAATGCGGGGGTGGCTAGTGCGGCGCACGCCGGGCGCAGTGTGAATTTGGTTCAAGGGTAAACAAAAAAGTGCCTGCATGAATTAAGAGGCGCAGTCGATTTTCGTCTCAGGCATTTTCAAAGCCGTTCTCTATTCTATTATGTCATTTTCATTATTGAGCCATGACCACAGCCTGAGCCACGAGACTGGGCTGCTCCAAACCCTCCTCGCCACCTCGCGTGAAGCCACAATAATCCACCAACTTCCTATCATATCTATAAACACGAAGGCCGGGTACAAGTGCCAACATTACCATCTTCCCCCTTTGCTTAGAGGAGTCTTGAATACCTGTGGTACCTTCTGAAGAGTCTTCTTCCATGAAAGTCTTTTCAAAGACAGAATCATGGGCTGGCCATATACATTCGAACACGTTTTTACCTATCATTGCAAAAGTTTTGATGTTCAGTGCCGCGCAGAAGATAGACTCCAGACGAATTTTGAGTTTTGCCTCTGATTTCCCTTTGTGCTTAATGAATGGGCCTAGAGCGTTGAGTAGGCGATCAGCGAGTTTAGCTGCAGTTCGCGGGAGGAACTGTTCCTGGAAATGCTTGTCTTCGTCGATTACCCACTGATGTGCAGCAAGGTCGACATTTCGAAGCGCTAGCTCGCCGCCTGTACTATGTTAATCCAATTTCTCACTCGAGATTTTAGGGTTCGAAGAGCTTACAAATTGTGCCTAAATGACATCTATATCCTTCCAGGAGCGGAGAGCTCATCATGGCGGTACACTGAATTTTCTCATTGAAAACCCATTCGCAAACTGCAGCTCCAGTGAAAGACTGGATCACTAAACCAACAGGATAAGAATGCACATCAATAGAGACTTTGGATTTGAGCTCGTTCAGATCCTGAGACTCGATGCATGCAGATGTCTCTCCTGGGTGCTGGAAGCAATCCATGATAGACAGAGATCTGAATTCCCTCCTCATTTTCTTATGGCTGTTTTGAATTTGAGATTGGTTTAAAGGCACCTCTTCACCTTTTCCCAACATGAGAAACTGTTGGAGAATTTTTTGGTTCCCCAGCTGGCGCTGGAGGGTATTAATTTTCTCGTTCTGAATCTCAATCGTGTCTGCCATTGTTTGAAGAACATCAGCACTTCCTGGTGCAAGCAAACTGTGTCTGAGACGTTGGTTTCGGTCAAGCTTCCCGCGTCTCTCCTCCGAATCTGACCATTTTTTGCGGAAGTACAAATTGTCATTGAACAGGTCCCGTAAGGTCTCGTGGCTGCGATCTAGGATAGCCTGTTCGGGAATTTGCTTTATCGTATTAGGATCGTCATAGTCAATAGTGGGAGTGTCCTGGAGTTCGGTCGCGTAGAAAGGCAATTTTAAAGCATTTCGTAGACTTGGAGTATTGAGACTGCAATCCTCATAGGTATCGCCCTCCCTACAAGTGTCAGAAGATTGAGAGCTCTTTATCCTTTCTTCAGTGTCTGCAATGCTTGCGCATGAAGGTGTTGTCGTCAGCCGAGAGAGGAATCTTTGCCTTGGAGTATCCCAACTTCGAGGGGTCTGCTTCAAGGAGCCACGTCAGTAAATATATTCGAGCCTAAGTCTCACACCTAATACTCACTTTTCTTGGCAGAGATTTGTTTTCGTCAAACTTTGACGCCAAATCTTCCGGTTCCTCGCGTCGTGTTCTCGGCATACTTCTGGTCGGTGTGCGCTCGACGAAAATGGTGCTCCCCCGTTTAGAGCGGCTCGCCTCAACACCAAGATTTTGAGAACCGCTCCTGAGCTGCCGTGGTGTTGACACAACCACGCATACCTCCTTGCTCTTAATGGTTCTTATTTCTTCCTGGACCTTAAGCTTGAGGCCAACATCAAGGCTTTGCATGCGACTAATCCCATGACGATAGACATCTTCGACGGTCTTCGGGCGTTCGCTGCCATTCAACGACTTGAGTTTGTTCTCAATCTGGTTAACGGTACGTGGTCTCCTGAGGCGGGGTTGCAGCTTCTGCAGAACCTCTTTTTTGCCAGCCCAGCCACTGTTTTCCCGGATTCTTTTGACGACGAGCTCTAGGTTCGCCAATAGCTCTACGGTGTCGTCTTCGCTCCATTTGATGTTGATACGCGCCTTCTCTGGCGAGGCTGCCTTGCGGCGCATGGCGAGTTGGGAGATTGAATCAGATATGTAAAGGTAAAAAAGTCTGTACAGCGTCGAGGGGCAAATTAGGTGGCGTGAAGGAAAACGTTGTTTACCAGATACACAGAGATGAGGTCGGAATGACGTCTAAGGTTGCAGCTCTTGTCGAAGAAGAAGCTTCGGCGCAATTGGCATCTGCCGATATTCGTTTGTTCGTTAACGGCGTGGTCAGCGTGGTCGTTCCCCGTGTTGCACAGGGCAAAAGGAGGGCCAATACGAAGTTAAAAGGATTTAGATTAGGGATCTCAGCAACTTGATTGGATCGCTAAGTTGTTGCATGAACGAACGCGTTTCATGCTACTGTAGATCCGTGGAGCATACTCCTGCGTGCTGTTGGGCGCGGGGCTGTTTTACAAGGATTAAAAGGCAGCAGCTTGGGCAGTGCAAAATGTTTCAGTTGGTCCTCGGCGATGCTTGGTTGGGTCACCAAGAGTTGACAGATGCTGCGCCACACCAGAAGCAAACCGTCTCGGACCTTGCGTCCGCGGGCACGGAAAAGGCTCCCATTCGTCACAGGCTCAGGGCTATGCCTCCAAGGCACCTCACTCGGCTGATGACGCGAAAGAGTTATTGAAGTGGGTAGAGCCTTGTCTCTGAGTTAGTCCCAGAACACGCTGGAGCCTTCTTTCCATCCTCCTAGTTTGCACCATCCCTCTCAAAATCATCTTCTTGCATTATTGCAGCAGTATATACGGCGCAAAACAAATGGCGCACGCTTCTCAGACCCCGTCCTCGTTTGCCAGATTTCAGAGATGGGACCCAGGTCCAATTCCGCAGCTTCCTTCCGATCGAGACGTAGAAATGGCCGAGGCTGAACCAGCACCAGCGGAACCATCCAGCCGCTTGATAGTTGCATTCGATTTCGGCACAACATTCTCCTCCGTCGCGTATGCTTCAGTTAGTGAATATACGCCGAGAGATACTGTTAGCATAACGGACGTGAAATGCATCGCCAGATATCCAGACGATCGCCCACGGCCTGGAGTCACATTTGGGTGGGAACCTAGGGAAGACGTCCCCTCCGAACTATGGTATAGTCTTCCTCAAACATCGAAATACAGGCAGCCAGGCCTTCAAAGTGTACAAATCTCTGAGGAAGAATCAATGAACGACGATCCCACCTTGTCTGATGGGAGCAGCGAGTTCTCATGCTCGTTTCCTGACGACGCAGACAATCTGGAAAATGAAGAAGAAAATCCCCGAGAGAACGGCGGCAGATCAGATGCCTTGTTCTGGGGCTTCGGAGTGCAAAAACAACTCCAAAACATAGACATTCCAAAGGACGGGACCAGACGAATTACTAGGTTCAAATTAATGCTTGATGAGAGGAGTGAAGAAACTGAAGATATTCGTGCAGAGTTATTACCAATACTCAAAAATCTGAAGCGATCGAAATTGATCAAGCACAACACAGACGTTATCAGTGATTACCTTGAGCAGCTTTTCAAACATACGAAAGACGAGTTGCGAAGGCTTAATGAGTATAGTGCCAATATACCCATCGAATTCGTCTTATGCGTACCAGCGGTTTGGCCATCCCGGGCGTGTCGTGCAATGCAGGCAGCTATGAGTGCTGCTGCAAAAAGATCTGAACTAGGCAGTTTGGTGAACGGCAGCCTTGACAACCTTTTTATTATCTCTGAGCCGGAAGCGGCAGCTGCGTGCGTCTTAGCGGAGGACAACAACGACATATACGTAAGTTACTCCTCAGTATCATGCGAGACGGCAGCGTGCTGAACTTTAACTCCTGACAGGAAAATGAAACCATTGTCATCTTGGATGCTGGGGGTGGAACTGTTGATGCAGTTACTTACAAAGTCACGAAGTCTCACCCTCTGAGATTGTCCGATCAGGTTGTTCCGCCTGGTAGTATGTACATCTGCTCCATTCACATTAGGTGTATGTTTACAATAAATAGGCAGGCTCTGTGGGGCAAGCTATATCAACGAAAGACTTGAGAAGCTTTTACTGAAACGTCTAAAACACGAAAAGTACCTTGTCAAGAATGGGAAAACTATCAAGAGTATTGTTGAAGGAAAAGTCATAGATTTCGAAAACGGGGAAAAGAGATTGATCGACACGGCTAATGAACATTACGAACCTGATTCAATCTGGATTGATGATCTGAAGGCTAACTCTGCGAAACGATTCTCTCAAAATCGACTGATTATATCCAAGTAAGATCATAGAAACGTGTTTATTATGACCCTAATACATATTCAGGCGCGAAATGGCGTGGGTTTTCGAAGAGTCTCTAAGCAAGACTGCCAATCTGCTTAGAGAGCAACTCGAGATGGTAAAGGCGAAGGGGTCTGCTGTCCAAGTAAGTTAACTCTGCGAAGCTAAGTTGTTGGATATGTGATCATTTTATCCCTGCGACAAGTTGTTCCTACTAACGTCCTTGGCAGAAAGTTATTCTCATCGGTGGCTTTGGGCAGTCCCCTTCTCTACAAACACGTCTACGGAACTTGCTTGCAACTGAGAAGAATTTTCTGGACCAAGAAATTCATCTCTTGATTCCTCGCACAGCGTGAGTTAGCTATTTCTCAACCATAAACTTAGAGTAAATCTTGCATTATACTAAAACCATGAGTAGATCAACTGTAGTGGCACGAGGCGCTATTCTTCGAGCATTGAATAAAGACCACGGCCCACCACGATTCACTTCATGTAGCTATGGTTTCTTGCGAACAGAACCATACGAGCCAGAGGAGTTTGCTGCACACAAAAATACTAAATGCCATATAGACAGAGCAGATGGTGAGAAATATATTGATGGGACGATCAACTGGCTCATTCAAAAGGTTTGTACATCTTGTCACTATTTTAGATTGATGAAATATGCTGTCCTTGGCTAATACTTATAACTTGCTCTTTAAGGATGATTTTTTACTGCCTCATAAAGAGTTCTCTATCGTAGTGAAACACACTTTTGCCCCAAAAACAAAAGCATTCAAGTGCAAGGAGGTTCTTTATGTATCTGACTTTAAGCACGAGTCGCATTATAGAAAGGCACATGCAATAAACAAAGGTAGATGGCATTCGCGATTAGGAATATCCGCTAATACACTATTATGAATAGGCGCAGAAATTGCTGGTTCGATCACCGCAGACATGACTTTCCTTAGGGACGAGGGTCTTATTCAACCAGAACCACCGTCAGTTTTCAGCACATATTCTGGACCTAAGGCTCCACATCACTGGGCAGTAACATTCGAGCTAGTGATGATCATTGATGGTCGGAATTTGCGGTACGAGGCACGTTGGCCTCCATCCGACAGCCCCGAGGCACAAGTGTATAACCAAAAAGTGCATGGAAAGGGCCAGACCTGTATCGCAGCCGCATTTAAGCCGGGAACTGCATGAAGCCCATAGTCTAGTACTACTTATTGTTTGAATGTTTTCGGTTTTTGGGCCCCTTGTTTTATAAAAAGACTCGCTACTAAAACATGCTATTCTGGATAGCCACACGCTTTATTTTCATAACAATTGTGAAAGTTGCCAAGCAAATATATAATTTAGGGGCCTAAACTTAGGAAGCTAGTAGCAGAAGAAGTTTATCCTGAGTATAAGGGTGTTCTTCTGCACAGGTGTGCTGTGCTCATGCTGGATTGCTCGCTTTTCTTTGGGGTGCCTGTTGGACTTGAATCTTGTTGGTCTGATGTCTTCGCGTTCGAACTCATCTTAGCTTGATTCCTCCGTGAGGCCAGCAAAGTAGATCGCCGTTCTGAATTTTTCTAATTAGAAATGTTTCAGGAAAATGAAAATGATAGTCCGGAAGACGCGACTGGACATGTCTTGTGATAAGGGCTGCTGACACATCCAGGCTTGGCTTAGCTTAACGCCGACAAAATCTGCAATCCCACTACACTTCTCAACTACGGAGCTACACCTTGGCCAACTACGAGCATCTGTATATGCAAAGACAATTCGCAAAGCTTACATAATTCAGCTCAGCCTTGCTCTAAGAAGGACGTATATCCGAATCCAGGATTGCTGAGCGTCTGCGTGAGACCCCGCTGTCACACAAGAGTGGGGGCTGTCGTGCTTCCTTCCTTTTCTTGCGTCGCGTAAGACAGTTTTCTTTCTATGGGTATGTCCATCTGCTTCTGTTACACATTATCTGTCGTTAATATGCTGCTAGCTTCATTGTATAACCTTATCAAGCACGCATCACGAGGCCTCCTCTGGCTGTTGTTGTTGGACGGACATTTCGTCACCGCTGCCCCGGCTCATGGAACGGATAGTTTTGGGGCAGTGTCTAGCGAGAGCAAAACATGTAGTGAGATTGGCATAGAGCTGTTGAGAAGAGGGGTAAGTCCTATGCCGAAGGAGTGAGAGATGATTGATGAGAACTGATCACGTGCCGATAGGGAAATGCTGCTGATGCAATGGTTGGGACGACCCTTTGTGTTGGGGTGATCGGTGAGTTCTCAAAATCCAAGATCATTTGTTTCTAGCTGATACAATTAGGTATGGTACATAGTGGGGTTGGGGGCGGTGGATTTATGCTTATCAGAGATTCGGATGGAAATTATGAAGCAATAGGTGAGTCCTACATTGGAAGATAGTATCGGGAAAAATTATTGATTGCTGCAGACTTCCGGGAAACAGCACCAGCTGCAGCGTCTGAAGATATGTATAATGATAATGTTCGTGGAAGTCTTCGTGGTGGACTTGCAAGTGGTGTTCCTGGTGACCTGAGAGGGCTCGAATACTTGCACAAGAAGCATGGGGTAAGTTCTCTCTCGCATGCCACCTGTACCGAATTGACTATTTTATAGATTTTACCGTGGAAAATTGTTTGTAATCCTGCTGTTCACGTCGCCAGACATGGGTTTCGAGGTATGCACATTCGATGAAATCGAATTGACAGCTGCTGAATCGTTTTTAGTAACGGAAGATCTCGTCCGGTATATGCATGCGGGACATCATCATGGCGCATTTCTGGTCGAAGATCCGCAGTGGGCTATTGACTTCGCACCAAATGGTACTTTAGTTGGAGTCGGTGACATGATAACGAGAAAACGATATGCAAAGTAGGCTATGGCTTTCTCATTCGATATAAGCTCTACTGACTTACAACAGCACACTTGAAAGGATCGCTGACTATGGAGCGGATATCTTTTATGAAGGAGAAATAGGTATGTGATTTCTTCTTAGTCCGATCGCTTACTAACGTTCTCAGCGAACTACACAATCAATGCAGTTCAAGCAGCAGGAGGCGTCATGACGCTTGACGACCTCAAGAATTATAAAGTTGCTATCCGAAATCCCATCAGTATCACCTACAAAGACTTCACGCTCCACTCCTGCGGCGCGCCAAGTGGTGGTTCTGTCGCCCTCTCGATCCTGAAGATCCTCGAGGGTTATGAGACGAGCGATCCGGAGCTTCGAAACCTCAGCTACCATCGCCTCAACGAGGCAATGCGCTTCTCGTATGCCGCGAGAAATGAGCTAGGAGACCCCGATTTCTTTGGCTACATGTCTGGCTTCGAGGCGCAGATGTTGAGGCAATCAACCGTGGAGCGGATTCGAAAACGGATATCGGACCATCATACGTATAATGTGTCACATTACAGCCCGGTCAAGTACTCACTTCCTGAGAACCATGGAACGAGTCATATCGTCACGACAGATGCAAGCGGGATCTCCATCACGTTAACATCGACTGTCAATCTGTTGTGGGGATCACTGTTGGTTGTGCCTGAGACTGGTATGTTCTCCGCTCCCTTATGCCTCTTCATGGTACCTTTAAAATGGTGTTGATATAATCAGGAGTGATAATGAACGACGAAATGAACGATTTTTCTATCCCCGGCATCCCCAACGAGTTCGGCTTCTCCCCCAGTCCAATAAACTACATTGCACCTCTCAAACGCCCTCTCTCATCCATTAGCCCCATCATAGTCGAACATACTTCCAACCGTTCTCTCTACATATCCATCGGTGCCGCCGGCGGTTCCATGATCCCAACCTCAACGGTACAATCCATCTGGCATGTTCTTGAGCATGACATGACACTGCCCCAAGCGTTGAAGGCGCCAAGGATGCACGATCAATTGTTGCCTGCTATTACACTCTTCGAGGACAGTTTCGATAAGGATATTGTGCAGAGTCTTGGGGAGAGAGGCCATAATTTGACCTTTACAGGAAATCATATGGCTAGTGTGCAGGGCGTGAGGAGGCTGTGGAATGGGACGTTTGAGGCTGCTTCAGAGCCTAGACAGCTAAACAGTGGTGGTCTTGCAGTATAGTTTAACTAATTCGCGTATATAGGTTGTCGATTAGATTGAACATACTCTGGGTTTTGGAGAACAGAATATTACATAATGAGAAATTTATTGAAAAGCAGAAAAAAGATAATAGTTAGCTTCTTTTCTCAAACAATTACACCTTTCTGCTTCATGTTATTCTCAATTCTACTCTAGCTAGTTTATTTCATTTGAGGAAATTTCTCCGGCTTCGTTGCCTCATGCGACTGTAGCAGCGCTTGTTTAAGTGCCTTCATTCGATTCAGCACATCCACACTCCTTTTTCCAAACTCATTACTGGGTTATTTCTCACTGAACTTTGAAAAACTCCTGAACCTTGGACAATAACTTCATGAATTGCAGCTGCAAGTAATACGATTGGGATAAGGGGATAGTCTCGAAGTTAATCCGCAGATAAATTTACGCAAGCAAATATTCTCAAACTATTTCCTGACCAATGAAAACAAGATTCTCGAAAACATTTTCGCCTTTTCCCCATATCTCTCAGATCAGCATGAAAGCCTCGTCAATAACCATCATCAGGTTCTCTTCACAAATCCCAGGTTCGCATGCTTTCTCCACAAATGCTCAGTCAGCTTATCCTTGCGAGTGTAGCCAACTCCTTGGCTCTTGTTGCATCCCACGACATGGCAGAGATACACAGATCTGTTGATGCCGTGGACTGCGGCTTCGTGGCGGATACGGTCTGCATCACGCTTGAAAGTTACGGGGCAGGGGAACTGAGTGCAGAAGATGGCTCCCGCAGCGGAGTGTTGCTGGACTGATGCCATAGACATCTGTGCAACTGGGGCTGTTTGACCAAACGGCAAAGCAAAGTTGTCGAAGTCTTGGAGAGGATCAAGCATATCTCCATTCATGGCGAGACCTGATTGCAAACGCCCAAGAGCATCAAAATAGCTGCCATCCAGTCGTTGGGGGAGTGTCGTCATATTGCTCGTACCAGCATGAGTAGCATTCTCAACCGACGGGCTCATATAACCGAAAGGTTCCTCAGGGCTCCAGATGGAGCCATCATTAGGAGAGAAAAGTCCATTACTGGCTGGACCACTGCTATTCAGAGCATTCGATTGATTGAAGGCACCGATAATTTGGGATTGCACCTGCTCAGCTGCTGGCTGAAAGGCGCCATATTGCGAGTGGAGGGGCCCGTGGAGGATTCTGCAGGGGAAGGCCTGTGGGAACAAAGATGTAGGCCTCGACCACCAAGGGGCGTTGCAAGTGTCGTCTGCCGGGGAGCTTCCGAAGCCGAATCCGGTAAGTAGGTGTTCAAAAAAAAAACTTACCCAACCTCCGCGCCACCGAAAGGTGGGCCGAAGGTAAGCAAATTCCCCATCTCATTCGTAGAATCTTCGTCATAGCTGAAGTCCTGCATATTTCAGGGCGAGAGAGGGCGAAAAGGCGTTGACAGGGATGCAGAAAAGTAAGGTGAGCGGTGAGGATGGCGAGGTCACACACACCAAAAGTATGTGCAAAATAATGTGGGAGGAGGCGGGTTCTTCAAGGGGGATCAAGGTGGATTATATGCCTGAGAAGTTTAGCTTGGTGTGCCGTCTCTTTGGGTGAGGCTCTGGTAGGGTTGTGCGCTGCAATTCTGATGGCGGACGAATGTTCCGGTGGTGACCCGCAGGCACGGTGCCAATCATTCACGACAAACTCCATTACAGTGCCAGGGACAGATCCACCAGAACGCGTAAGATCTTCAGTCAGTGTTCATACCCAAATTGTGTTTGTGTTGAAGTTCCATCAAATCCTAAGTCTTATGCCCGGATGAATAGCCGAAATTTAGCGAGCAAAAAGAGAGGGGGAGGGGGGATTCTTGGATCATCTCGAACACAAGCAATAAGTGGGACTCGAGGTGCGCAACATGAACAAGTTTGCATTATTTCATGAAATGGCGGCCAAAAGGAATAGAAATGAAATGAAAGTGCCCATCGCACGAAATTTTCTCCCCTTTCCCCCACATCGTCCTGAATCTGCATCAGCGTATGTCATAAGCTTAAGCAGAATCACGCTAAGCCCGCTTCGTATATCCCAAGTTCCCATGCTTCCTCCACAGATGCTCTGTAAGCTTGTCTTTGCGGGTATAACCACGTCCCTGGCTCTTCGGACAACCGACCACCGGACAGCGGTATAGCTGTAGCAACTGGTTAATCCCATGAACCGCAGATTCGTGACGAGCACGGTCAGGATCACGCTGGAAGGTGGCAAAATAGCCGAGCTGGGTACATGCAATAGGACCGTAAGCGATTGGATCCCGATTTGGGGCTGGTGTGAGATGAGTTTGGAAGCCCATCCCTTGATACTCCTCGCCTTGGTCTCTGAGGAATGTGCAGCCAGGAGGAGGAAATAAAGCTTGGATACCGTGTACCGGTGGGTACATGGCTTGATATGCCTGACCAGTATATCCAAAGATGTTAGACGTCAGAGCACCTGTGGGAACTGAAGCATGGGTATTGATTCCGAGAGGTGATGTCGGCGAGTCAAGAAACGCGGTCTGATCAAAGTATCCTGTCATCATGGCAGCGTTGTTGACCAGGTCATGTTCATTGTCATAGCCATTGCCGAAGCCAAGAATGACATTGCTGTTCGCTCTCTTGTGGTCACTAGTGACATGGTGATTGGGTTCTTGATTGAAGATCTGGTGATCAACGTTATCGGCTCTAAGGTACTTTGCAGTCCGCGGAGGAACTGCAAAAAGCTCCTGCGAAATGCAATCACTGGCAGGCCCTTGGTTGACAAAATCGTTGGCGTAGTGTTCAGGACCAAGCTGGGTCCTAAGGTGTAGGTGGCTATGAGGATCGTGTGTAGGAGGCCATGAATGAGTACTTCCAGAGAGAGCAGGATGCAGCGCATGGTTCTCTACTTCCACACACCCATGTCCTGCAGGGACAGAACGGACGGCATCGGGAAGGGATAAAGATGTAGCATAAGCTACGCAATCTGGCGTATTTGGGATGATTGGTCGAGAGAGCTTCTCTGGCGACCAATGATTTGGCGTTGCTGGAAGATCTGGAAGGGTAGGACGAGAGGAACCCTTATTCAACCAATGGGGTTGTCAGCAATGATAAAAAAAAAACTTACCCAACTCTAGCGCCACCAGCTTCCCCATCGGGAAGAACTGGTGGGCCGGAGGCAAGTGAAGTATCCATCTGGTTGGTTGTGTCGTGCATGACGAGGGCAAGAGGGCGAGAGGGCGTCTGCAAAGACGGAAAAAGTAAAGTGGGCGAGCGTTGAACTTGGCGAGGCGGCGTGAGAACAAAAGTTGTACACACCAAGAATGTGTGCAGGTCCGGGAAAGCAGAGGAGGGGAAAAGACTGGTTTATATGTTTAAGGTACGCATACTTGTACGTATGCTTGTTTGAAAGTGACAGGGGTCAGTGCGTACCTGACAGCATGGCATGCATTTATCAACCAGAGGAAGATATACACCTAGTCATCCACGGAATAGAAATCTCCCAACGCAAAGGTAGGTGATGTCTAGGATAGAGGTAAGTAGAGCGTCAATATCGTGACTTTCCGTACTCAATGTCGGTAATATACAGTACCCACATAATCAGCTGAATGCATACGCATAATGTAGTACTACTTTCCTTCTATCTATACGTGTAGCACCAAGTGGCTAACGGACGACTCGGAAACCGAGGTTTCTCGCATTGTTGCCCTTCTGTTGGCTGATGCTACGGTACCAGCTTGGGAATCATACTTGTTGCTCCCTCACCTCCTTCGCACCAGCAGGCCTCACCAACCCCACCGTAACACACTCCACATCCTCCCCGCCAAAATCCTTCAAGTTAACAGTAGTCTTCGCCGTCTCCACCCACCCAAACTTCTTATAAAGCCCCAAGCCATACGGACTAGCCTCGATAAAAGTCGGCCAACCCCTGCGATCAGCCTCCTTGAGACCCTCTCTCAGCAGCGCACTGCCGATACCCCGCCGCTGCGCCTCAGGTACGATAGTAAGCAAAGCCATGTAAACAAACGGCTGGTTCTTTTCTTCAAAATACTTCTGCCGCCAGCGACGCAAGACACCGAGCGAGGCGTCGTAGCACTCAAGATGCACTTCTGGGCTGGGGTCACCCCAAGGGATGTTCTGCGTAGTCGTGTGGGGGTTTTCGACGATGTACCAGGCGGCGATGCCTAGGATAGGTCCGTCGGGAGAAGATGCGTCGACGGCTTTGTGGAAGATGTATTCGGGGGTGGCCATGCGCTGTAGGTGCTTGGCTATTTGCTCCTCTTTTGGCGTCCGCGGGACGTTAGGCCGGTTGAAGCAGAATTCCATTAGTGGGTCAGGGCCGAAGGCTTTCTTGTTGACTTCTTGCATTTCTTCTACCTCTTCCGGTGTTGCTGCTAGGGGCAAGACGGTGACTGGTAGGGTACTCATGGTGGGGTTGTCAGGAGTGATTGGTGTCTTCTGGCCGTGGGAATTTGACTTAATTTAGAGTGGAAATAATTGGAGGTGAATGGGATCTGATACCTAAACTTCTTATACTTCGGAAGAGTTAACTACTTTAGGGAAAGAACCCGAAAAGAAAGACGATTTGAGTCATAGTGGGGTAGAAATGTCACGTGCGGCGTGGTCTTCCGTACGTGTATAAGACGGAGTATAATGGACCCGCGAGTAGTATTGCGGCCATATTTGTTGAAAATGTTACTACTGAGAGAATTGGGACATATCAAGCGTGCGCATTATTATTCCCCCACACCGTATCTGGGGTATACTAGCGTGAAGACTGGTTAAGATGTCCATTCGCCTCCCCACGAGCTCGAGCTCTCCACCTCTCTCCCAAAGCCTGCGACCCATCAATTTCTCCCGGCCAAAGCAGTCTCTTCTTAAAGAATGCCCGAATCATCATATAAAAGACGAATATCCAGACCAAGACCACTAGACCCGCCATCACCGTGCCGAATATCTGAATCGCATCTGAGCCGAGAGATTTTCCAATTGCTTGGGTCGCGGTGATGAGAGCGGTGTTTGGAAACACGAAGGAGAACCAAGTCATGTCGAACTGAATATGATGTTCAGGGTCATTTGGTCGCATAAGCTGCCAATGAGCACCGACGCTGACCAGGAAGAACCACAAACATAGTCCCCATAGCCAAAGACCTGTCAGATCTGAAAGAAGCTTTAGGAAGAATGCTGCATCTGGGTGGCCTAGATATCCGCCTGGCATGATTTTTGGGATGACGGTGTTGCCGAGGTGGACAATTCCCGCGACTGTGAAGCCTGATGGACCCACGGATACAAACTATCTTTGTGAGAAAACGCTGAGATGTGATGGAAGAAAGACATACCATTCCTGGTCGTGTTGTTTCTCGAGGCAACTTTTGCGTCATAAGACGATAGATGAAGGCGCTGTAGATCATTAAACTGACGAGGAACCCAGTTCCTTGAATACAGACTGCTCCGAGAGCGATCGCAACGGAATTGATTCTTGCAGCCGCGGCAGAGTCGGGAAGAGCATCAATGAGATTTGCTGCAATTGGTCCCATGAGGAGCAGAGGATAGGCGGGGAAGATCCAGATTGGTGTCATTGTATGGATGGGAAATGTTCTATCAGTATCAGCATGTTTGGAAATTGAATGGGGTTTCTGCCAGACTCACTGAGTGGACCAGATAATCAAGTACATCCCAGAACTTGCAATCACACTTAAAGAGAAATAGGCCCAGAAGCAAGCTTGCATGACGGTCTGAAACCATTGTCCAGTTTCGGGTATTCCATATTGACACATATTAGTCAGAATAGTTCCAACTCTGCTGATATCAGTATTCGAACAGTGCTACTCGAGGAGAAAAGCTTACGATACGACCTGAACCGTGTTAGACGTGTAGCACTCCAAGCAATAACGGGGAACTTACACAAGCAGGAACGAAAAGAGATTCGGAAGGGCTGGTAAAAGATCTTCTAAATGACCCTGGGTTCCACTTGAACCGCAGCGTGATAAAAATGCAATTAATTATAAATAGAACCACGTTGAAAAGAAACACAATCACGCCCAATACCCGCAACCAGTTAGATCGATAGGGAACTGCAAACCGTCAGGATCACTTCGCAAGTCGATATTCTGGTCTACCATACTCGAGTTCAGAACATTGGCAATTCCTCCCGTCGCCATGGTCATTGTGAACCAAGTCCAAGTATAACAGCACACGCGGTCTCGGATCCCAACCCTCCTGGCCTCTTTATCTTCTTCTCTTCCCAGATCTGCATCGCTTCTACCAACAGTATCTCCATTGTCCGGCATCTCGGCCCTCACAAACGTTTGTCCACTTCTGCCTGCTCTTCTCCTCTCCGCGACCTTGTGTGCGCCATTGCCCGTGTAATTGCCAAAGAAAGGCTCTTCGTTATCTGGCAAGCGGGGAGATTCGTAGCCATTTTCTGGAAGTATCCGCTTCAGCCGTCCTGGTAGGGTTCGTAGAGGTGCCGATGTTGACATTTCGCGAAGATGCCCTCCTCCGGCGCCGTGACAAAGACCTTGGAGATAGCGTAGAGGGCAAGCAGCATCAGCGGCTCGAGTGAGGTCAGAGCATAGCTGAAGTTAACCAAGGTCGTAATGAAGATGAGAAGGTGCAACACGAGCGAGCCGACGTTGCTGAGCGCCATTGTGGAGGAAGGATGTGTTGGCTGCGAAAGCGGAACTAGATCGTGTGCGTGCTATCGCGGGCTCGGAGCGGTCGTGATTCTCGGCTGGACGGCATCAGCGTCATCGGTTTGCTTCTGGCGCGCTCTTCAAAGTGGAATTGATAGCCCGAGAGATGTGCTGGAAGCCAATGAAGGACGAAATTTGGGTTTCGGAAGGCGGTGTGGAGAGGCAGAATAAGGTTTGGTGGAACACCAAACTCACGACCTCTCTTCGCGCTTCTCCTTTCTAACAACTTCACCGTTATCGTCAACCTCAGAGTCTCTCACCACGGTCTATCAGGGTCGGACTGTCTGCTATACCAAACTAACAACTCATACTGATGTTCTCCTCTGCAGCCTCTTCTCCGGATCTTGTTATCGCCTTCCATTTTATTTCTCTCTTTCAATCCAATTTCCAGCACTTCAATGACTCTCACTCCAAGCAATTTCCTCTGCCATCGATCATGATCAAATGCGATAATGTCTCTGCGGGCTCTGGAGCTTGATACTCTCCATCTGAGTAACCCAGGCCACCATTTGAAGCTCTCTGTCATTTCTGCTGCGGATATTCGCATTCCACCTTGCATCTCCAACCTGGAAGATGCTGCACTTGTCAAAGCATTGGCATCAAAGAATCTTTGGGTGTCCCGTGGTGTAGCATGTCATATTGACATCCAAGTCCACTTCAACGGTAAGCCATTAGACGGAGAAGGTTGTCTCAACTTCCTGGAGAGCATGGGTTACAGCATTCGCGATGCGCAGGTAGATCAGGGGTCCCCTTGCCGGATGACTTGTGCTGATATTTAACTAAAGCTATGGTCATTACTTTCGCTATCCGCCTCTCTCGATGTATGGAAGAATGATGGCAGGAGAGACTCGTCGCCAGACCTCTCGATCAACATCAAGCATGGGGTGGAGATCCCGACACCACAGACCCGACATCGAGCCTGGATACTCGACACTTTCGATATCAGGGCCCCAGATAGCATCCTCTGTGCTGCGTTTGAATGTCTGCAGATACGACTCGACTTTTTCGAAATACGGAAGAAGGCAAAACGTGCCAGAATTGGCAAGCCTGTTGTTACCGAATTTGATATCGAGGAAGAGATGCTGCTAGATGTTCCTTTGGGTTTCAATACATACCAGACTACGGACGAGTTGGCCCATGTTGTTGAAAGTATGGGCGGTCTATCCAGTATGATAGAACAGTGCTTCCAACCATCACTGGGATTCGGTAAGGATCCGGATCTCCTGCAGCAGCACCATTCACATTTATTTGACCAAGATCAAATTACCGCCGCACCCATCTTGGTGCAAGATATCATCAAACCAGATAGAGAGAATGGCAAAGGTAAGAACCGACGATACCCACAAGCAAAAATCGATATCCTGAATGCCTGGTTCCAAGCACATGCAAACAGACCCTATCCTTCCAAGGACGAGAAGTTGGAACTTGCGAGGAAGACTGGTTTGAGCAGGAGTTAGTGAGATGGATTCATCGTCTTCGGCATCAACTGACCATCGCGTAGGCCAAGTCGATAACTGGTTCCATGATAGACGACGAAAGGTCCCGAAAGGCCCTGGACAGGAGGACGAAATGCTGTTAGCGCAAGAAGGAAATGACGAAAATGCACGAGGCGCTGATGATGAAGGAGAAGATGGCATTTTATTACCCCAAGGCATGGGAAATACCCCGTCTCTAACATCTCAATCCTCCATTGCTTCGTCTGTTCTCTTGCCGGGCGAGGAAGAGCGATCTCTCAAGCGTCCATCTCCACCCAACGAAACAATTTTGCCAGACAGGTTGCCAGCTTGTGATCTTGGGAAAGCCGCTATTCAAGTATTGATAAGCGGGCACATTGGTCGGAGCTTGCGAGGACTCGGTGGTATTCAGGTTGAGAAACCACCTCCGAGTTTGTCATTGTCCAGCCTGGTACCATCCACATTTTGTCCAGAATTCAAGGAGGTATGCATTAGATTATCCATCCATACCACCATGCTCCATCTTTTGCTAACAGAGAAATGTTCCGTAGTCAATAGCACAGAATGCACATTTTCTCCCTACAATTTCCCATGCCATCTCCGTCTCTTGGCCCCGGAATATTCAATCACCAACATTGAGAGAGAAACTCAGCAGATTGGCGAACTCATCTACATCGTCACTCACTCACGCAAACCGGATTGAAGATGGTGAAGCAGGAATAACAGCAAGACTTGCATCAGTTATACAATCGAGATTGTGGGGCATGATGCAGAGGAAATTATTCGACCCTTCAGCTGGTGCGAAGATATGGGGAAAGTCCACACTGCGAGGAGACTTAGATGAGGAGGATGAATTTCCAGAATTACTTGGAACATTAGAAGGGCGAGATGATGTGGAAGATCCTGTGGCTGGAAAACTCGACGACTTCGATGAGGATGAGTTTGAAGATCTACTTTCCACGGATGACGATGATTTATTAGAGTACATGGAGGAGCGGGAGAGGTTGTCTGTTGAACGTGATACGGAAGAGATGCTTTTTAGAAGTGGATGGGATGAAGATCAAACAGACGATGGAGATGTGTGTCTGCTGGATGGTGATGCTGGGGTTGATCCTATGCTGCTGTAGAATTCTTATACTTTGAATGAAATCAGATTCAGATTCTAGTCTCCAAACGGCATTTATTTCACATACTGTCCTCCTTTTCCCAAAAGTTCTTCGCGCATCCCCTCGCCTGGATAAAGATGGCCCATCTTCCAGGCGTGGCTGCCTACTAAGCCAAGGCCCCACCCATCCCTGCAAGTCTACACTGCCACCTAATTCCTCAAACACGAGCAAAACGGCACAAGCGGCGTCTTTAAAAACGTTCGATTCCCTCATCTCAACTTATCTTCAATTCCTATATACAATCTCATCTAGAAAATGGGTAAGTACCTCAAACCCCCTCCCCACTTATCTCACATCCTAACTCTCACAGGTTACTCAGAGGCACGCCCCTCCCCTCCCATTTTCTCCCACTCCCCATCCCTCAAATTTTATCTCTAGAAATAGTATTTATTAACAACCAACCCAGGTATCCTGCCACCTCTGCAGCGTCTCCTTCAATATCGGGCGCCTCCGCACCGTCGCCGAGCCCCGGGACGCCGCATGGCGCTCCGCGGACTGGAGCGCCAGCGAGGGCACCTTTGTCATGGGTGATGGGTTCTCGTGGCGCGGATGCGATGCCGAGACCGGGTGTTGTGTTGCGTTGAGAACTGAGGGGAAGAGGCAGGGGAAGGGTGAAGAGAGGGTGTTTACGGTGGAGGATGTGCTGGGGATGTGGGAGGGGGAGGAGGAGGATGGGGAGTTTGTTGATAGTGGGGAGAGTGAGGGGGAGGTGCTTGAGTATCAGGAGACGGATGGGGGGAGTGATATTGAGATGAGAGATGTTGAGGAGGAGGAGGAGGAGGAGGAGGAGGAGGAGCGGTATTGCGAAGATTATCTAAGGTTATTGCGCAACTTGAAAGCGATGAATCATGTGGTGCAAGCCCCTGCGCCGGAAATATTCTACCCGATTGACATCGAAGCCGGCGATGCCTTCGAGCCTTCGCTCTGGGAACGCGAGAAGGGGAAGTACGGCGCAGACGATGAATCGAAAGGCATTAGTTTAGTAGGCGTTGAGCACATCGCTGGACCTAAGTGCGTCGACGATCGCGGCTACAACGGCCACAACATCACGGCAGCAGAGATGAAAGGGTCCACTACTTACCAATGTCTCGCGTACAAGTCGCCGGGCTGGGAACCGGAGTCTGATGATGAGGAGTGGGAGCAGGAGAGCGAGGTCTTTTTGACGGGTATCGGGGATCGGTTTCCGTCTCGGGATATGGATTATCCTGAGGTGGTTCCAGCGCGTCATGGATGGGATCAGGAGGTTGCTGATTCTTGGAATGTAAGCCTCTCCTTTCTTCCCTCTTGTACTCTTCCCTGATAATGGTGATAGGGAGGCGGCAATGATAGAACCGTCGCAATGCCGTTCCACCCCACTTGCTTCGATATCTTCACGCGCCTCTCAAAGCAGCATCTTGGCGAGATCGATGTCCACAGCGTCCACAGCTTGATGGCATGGCGCAATAGCGAGTTTGCAGCTATTAGAAGAAGCTTCTCGACTGATCCGAATGTTCAGAAGGCGCGTGATCAGTGGTGGGCGCATCATGAGGGCGATGAGTATTTGGCTGCTAACCCATTGTACATTCCTGACCTCGAGTCGATCTTCGAGGCTGCAAAAGCGACGGATCCGAGCTTTAATTCACGGAACTCAGCTTTCTCCCCTCTTCCTTCCTCTTCTGCAGTGGGAACCAGGAAGTTGAATACAGAGAAAGAAGACCCATTCCTCACCCTCCCGCAGGAGCTGAGAGAACACATCGTTGATCATCTGGACTCGAAGGAAATTGCAGCTTTGAGACTTACTAGTCGAGCCTTCTATGAGCTGCCAACAAGTCTCTGGTACAGGCTGTTGAGGAGAGAGATGCCTTGGCTGTGGGAAGTGTACTCTGATCACAAACCGAGTTTCTGGACTGCACTCGAGGTCCTGGATCTGAAGCGTGAGGGTAAAGTTAGAGAAAAGTGGACGGAAGAGATGGATCTCAAAAGGTATATAATCAGATCTGAGATGCCGGAGATTTTGGACGAGTGGGAAAAGGATCAGCCGCAGTTCGAGGATGTAGATGCTAAGAGACAAGCGCAGAGGATGGCGGAAGCTGCGGGGAGGATGGTAGAGAGGGAAGGCACGGATTGGTATTTGCTGTATAAGGGGATTCGGATGGCGAAGTTGAAGGGACTGAGGAATCGGGAGAGGATTTGGAAGGATGTCGAGAGGATCGTGGAGCAAATTAGGACACTGAGGTAGGAGGGGAAGATCGCGGAGTGAGGTTCCGAGGTACTGGTACCTGCTTGTTCAGTAAGCACACAACTTGATACCCGGTAAGGTACCCGAGATCCCGTCTTCGGGTATGCACCGCGAGCGATTCACGCTGGGGTCTATTGGGGTTCTCAGTCCGCAAAGCCGCATTGCCTGCTCTTTAAGGAAGAAGCCAAGACTTCTCCCCCACTCGGCCTCCCCAAGACGCACAAGTGCTCACGAAGCACTCAATCTTTAATCCACCCGCAGCAACATTCGGCTAGCCTGGCCAGCACTGCGTTCATTTATCCCTCTCCTGTAATTTAAGTTTCACGTTTAATGGACGCTGGGAACCAATCGCAGCCCCCCAAAAGGCTGTGCCGCCGTTAGCGAATGCTTTTTCAGGGGGCTCGACTTGTTGTCAGCGGCCGACTCCACCACTCACACGATGCCATTTCATTTGTGGCGTCCAGACGGGAGTAGGGCTGATCATGCCCACTGCCCGCGAAGGGAAATCTTAAAATTCCGTGGGAATGAGGTCGCGATCCCTCAAAAGTCGTTGGGTACCCAGGTACTTTGTTTGAGCTCTCTTGCTGCCATCTCTATTTCTTGTTCATCAATTGGCTTTCGAGCACTTACTGTCCCTATTGATCTATTCGCTGTTGCTGTGAGACTGCCCACTGACAGCAGTCTAATTCATTCTTTTCGCTCATTTAACGGTTATTTTTGAGAGAAGATCCTGGAAACATGGGGAATGGGAGCTGGAAGAGCCTGCTAGCCACAGGCCTGGGATTATTCATCGCTGGTTTGCAGGCACAAACGTTGGATTCGGTGCTCGCTGGGGAGACAGACATATCTACATTTTATTCCTTAATACAGGTATGCTTTCAATTGCACGTTGAGATCAGAATGATTACTGACCGCATTTGAACAGAAATATCCCGATATCTTGAATGGATTGCCATCTAGCGGGGCTACCGTAGGAACCTCGTCCAGTTTCTAGCAAGGAATTCGAGCTGACATCCATAGGTCCTCGCTCCGAACAATGCTGCGTTCGTCAGGAACGATCAGTTCGTGAAGAATTCCCCGGATTTCATTACCAGTGTGCTCCAATATCACACGCTCCAGGACAAAGTATTAGCCGCGAACCTAGTTGCTGGAACACCTGTCTTCACAAATACACTTCTTACCAGCTGGACCAACATCACTGGTGGCCTGAGAGTTGAGATGCTCAAACAAGCCGGAAATGTAGTAGCCCTGATCGGCGGACAAGGAAGCCGAAGCACTCTCGTGACAGCAGACCTTCCCTTCACGGGCGGTGTCGTCCAAATTATCGACTCGCTCCTCGTGCCACCAGGAAACATCACCACCACGTGCCAAGAATTCAACTTTACCTCCTTCGAAGGGGCACTCTACGCAGCAGACGTACTCACCAGCGACTCCACCACCTCAAACATCACCATCTTCGCGCCCCAAAACGCCGCCTTCCAGGCACTGGGCTCAGCAATAACATCCATGACCTCCTCCGACCTCGCCAAGATCATGAACTTTCACACCCTCGACCAAGTCCTCTACTCGCCCTCCTTCAAAAACAACTCCGCGCTCACGACCCTCGAGGGCGGGAAACTGACCATCAGCCGCACAGGCAACAACGCCGTCTACATCAACTCAGCCCAACTGCTCGCGCCAGATATCATGATCGGCAACGGCGTGCTGCACGTCATCGACAACGTGCTCAACCCCTCCTCATCCGGGACGCCCACGGAAAGTTTAGCGACGCAGCTACCGGTCTTTGCCAGTGCGAGCAGCGTGTCGAATCTACCGTTCACGAGCAATTTCCCCGTGGCAACGACGAGTGTTTCGGTTGAGGCGACGGGGAAGGCGCAGCCGACGGGTGTGAAGAGCAGTAGTAGCAAGGCGCTTGCGGCTGCGATGGCCAGGGAGACGGGCTTCAAGGCCGGGCTGATGGTTGCGCTTGGTGGGGCTGCTATGTTGATTTAATTGCTAATTAGATGATGGCGGGTTGTGTCTGTTCTGTGTATATTTATTGTTGGAAAGCTTGCTTTTGTAGAGTTTGTTTATACATACCCCCCTTTGTGCTTCGGCTGATTTATGACTTGCTTCATAGTTGTGAGGCACATTCGATATATTTTTGACGTATACTGGTATTAGCCGTTATTTCAGAATAGAGCTAGCTGCTGAGATATATTTCACAGTAGTTTCATGTGTAGAAATAATGGTTGTTTATTAGACTACTCACAATCGCCTCGACGTGTTTAGGGGATCCAAAAACTTTTTAAAAACTGCTTCTTCATTTTCTCCCTCATTCGTACTAGTGTACGCCTTTACGAGCCCAACCTCATGGGTCTGTGCGCTCAGGGCATTTCCCAGGCATTTTCAGGCTTCGCGAAAACGCCTTCAGGCCTTAAAATCTAGAAGTCACGACTGTGACTTCAAAAGTTTACAACCTTTATTAGTTGTAATAATCTGTAATCGTGGGAAAGGGTATGAAAATAACTGAACTATGGTATACAAATTTAAAACTTCAAATTTAAAAGAATTTGGATTTTTATTTATATGTGAGATGCCCTATACGCACAGACCCATGAGGCCTACCCTCGTTACGTTGTATTTGCCATAAATAGTCCAGTTTCCCTTGAAACTCTTCAAGTAGAGTCTGTACGTTTCGAACAGCCCTCCATAACCACCTTGCTAAGAAGTTGAATTTTCTTTTCTTTCAGTCCTTTCTCGCATTTGAGAAAATAACCTTGGGCTCCAAGATTTCCTAGGCTCTAGGAGGGCCGAGGCGTGTCCGTATGAGTGCGAGGGAGAAAGAATCTGTGGGGAATCATATTAGGCACTTCTCCAGCTCTACCAGATATCTCGAGGACTTACATGATAGCTGCAGTCGTTACAGACGTGGGGTTAAGAGAAGTTGATTGATGGAAGCGGAAGTAGAGCAACATTTATTTCTGAAGTTTTAGCGGCGGTCCCATAAACCTGGCTGTGCGTCCAACTTAACGTATATTGTTGACGATGGACTCGCGCGGGCATTCTCGAGTATAGCAGTCACATACGGATTATGTCTGGTTGGTATTCTGCTAGTGTTATACTATTTTGTGCATCGGGGGAGATAAAATTGTTCAACTTGTATCAACGATCGACCAATCCAGGTGATCGCTCTCGCCGCATGACCTGCTCCGAATCGTCCTCAACAGGTTCATCTGCGTGCGCATAGGCCCTTGATTGCTCTGAGTAGCGTTCATAAGCTGACAACGCTTCACTAGTAGAGTTCACTAAGCCTTGCCCAGTCGGGACATCTATTCAATCCTAAGTAAAATCTTGAACTATTAGGACCTAACTTAATATATTCCAATTCGTACGTTTTTAATATACTCTATATTTGATAGAATTACTTCCTTGAGAACGTTATTACGCGCAATACCCCCTTTATAGCCTTTTGTTAGGCTGGTCCGATTCGCCTAAGATCGGCAGATGACCAGAACCCATATACTCGTGAATTACATATCGAAGTACATAGTAAGCATTAGTATGCAGTAGATTACCCTCGGTATTAGCTTCTCCCGTCCGGAACAGGTCCATGTCAATCCTGAATGATCTCAGTTTATTGTCGCTCTAATCGAGTGTACTTTGGGGCAAGTTACTGGTATTTGCTGACGTTGGTAAAGCTGGGCCGCAGTGAAGGGGTTCTTATAATCCCTCTTTCAACCAGCTATACTTCTCTCATCTAACCAGACTCTATGGCGCAGTCCAGTAGATTCAACTCCTTCTAATTGCTGCAGAGTCACCGGAGCAGCAAAGGCTTTCAGCTCTTCCACCTTATCGTCTAGCCCAAAGTCTTCATAATCCCGTAAGAAGATTTCAATTCCCTCGCCAGCTTCAATGGCTCTTTTTCGATCCACGTAGGGGCGAGACCAATCTTCCTTGAGCCCGCGATTTGTTGCGAACACCTGGTCCCATTTTTCGTTCCAAAAACCTCCACCAGCGCGGATATGCTTCACTTTTTCCAACCTCGGAATATTTTCCGGCCTCACATCACCGTGTCGACCACGCATGTTCAAGCCCCCTTCTTGACCTTCGAAGGCTGAACTAGTAATGGGTTCGTCATTACCCGAGGCTGGATCGACCAATAGCTCCGGGACACGGATGTTTTTAATTGCAGACAGCTCAAGACGTTCTTTCTCTTTCTCTGCAGTGGTGGTTGCGTAAGACTTCGACGACTTTCTGGCTTGCTTTCCTTCCGGCTCGTTGTCACTTGAGTCGGAAATTTCTTGAATCTGCGGCAATTTCTCGAACCTGCAGGCTTCAGCAAACCAGACTCCGCAATCCGAGCTATGACGACATTAGCAAAGAATAGTCTTAGTTTAGGAGGAGTGACTAATAACCATGTATTACCGCCTCCTGGTGCCGGGACGAAAGAGGCAGAGCCGCAATGCGGCATTGGGCACACTTTTCCGTATCCGGTGTGAAGTTTATTCAAAACAATAGCCATTCTGATGTTCATCCCTGGAATTAGACTGCTTCCTTCTGACCCCATGATTAGGTGGTTGCTATTCTTGATGTTGGATAATTGATAATCGCCAGCACGAACAAACCGGTGCCCAGGGCCAGTCTTGAATAATTCTTTGATGATGGCCCGAACCAGCTACATCCAGACTTGGTTCAGCCACGTACATAAGTCGGAGCACTCAATCGGAATCAAGACTTACTTCATAGCCAAACTCCGAAGGAATTGGTAGTCTATGGCCACGGGCATCTTCAAGGCGGCATGGATCTTGGAACCACGTAAATCGGATATCAGGGTCTGGTATCCTAGTTTGAAGGCTCTTTACTATCTCAAGAATTTGAATGTTGCTAGTACTAGAGAGAGTGAGTGTATATAGCAATAAGCAGGAACATTGACGTACCCATGTTCTTTGAGCTGAGGTGCTATTTCGCTAGATTGTGTTGGTCAGTACCTTCGATACTTGATTGTGAAAATGAAGGAACTCACTCATTGACAAGATCGATAACCTTGTCTAGTAGGGTGTTGGTTTTCTTCATGATCAGTTCTTGTGCCTTGAAATCCGACTTTATTCCTTCGCGCCATTCTTCGAGCTTCCGTTCCAACTTTGTCCGGTGATCATCCGCCTTTTTCGCGGCAATCGATGCCGTAGACCTATTGAGGATTTCAGTTAATGAGATCCAAAGTTGTGTCAGTGAGGAAAATATACAATCCCTGTGTGATCATTCGCATGTTCAAGCTTCCAACGTGACTTGTCAGATATGCCCTAAGATCTCGTACGTCTTCTTTCATGAACACCTCCCACTCCATCTTCTTCACACCTTCATTTACTTTCTCCCAACTTTTCTCAACGCTCGCTTTCTCCCTATCCCTGCCGTTGATCTGTTGAGGCGTTCGCCGAGCCTTTACCCTTACTCGAAGACTCCCCTGTCCCATTGCTCAAACTCTTTTCATATTTTTGCAGCTTTCCAGCAAATTCATCAAGGACATATTGACAGTTCAACGCTGCACATTTTATTGCGTTAATACTGGGTAGCTCCGACGGTGGACCGGTGAGATGCTCAATATCTGTCAAGGCGCGTTGTAGTAGAGCCAGTTCGCGAACAAGCTCTTGATAATCGGAAGAGGAACCACCCGAGCTTTTGAGTGAGCCGCTTATGGTTGAGATGAGCTTTGTGACGGTGAGGAAATCTTTCAGCGAGAAACCGAGCGACATGATGATGGATGCTATGAAGGTCAACACTTCCGAAGGCGCATTGAAGGGCAGATTAGAGACGCGCAAGTTGCTGCGTACGAATCACACATTCGTCGAGATTAATAGACACAGTAAACTGCTCGATGTTAATAGTAGTTGTGAGTGCTGGTATGAAAAGATAGATAAAGTGAAAACATCTCTCGCAGCCTTGTGGGCTTCGACTGCGCCCAAGTCACATGCGCGCTTACGCACTACACAGTTTATTAAGCCAATAATAACATACCCTGAGACATAAAGTTTTTGTAGCAGACAGTTGAGGAGGCTCAAATTGTCCGTTAGCTTTGGCATAGGAGCATGGGAGGAGTTTAATGTGTAGAAAACCGGCAAGGATAAGAAATCGAATTGTTTATGTATTCATGGAGAAATTCGATTACCTGGTAAAAATACAATAATACCACCGGGATTTCTCATTTCCGTTATATGTCCATTAAGCTCGAGGCCCCCACAGTTAGACCACAGAGATCAAAATGAAAATCAGATTTGCCTTGCCGCCGTAAAAGCTATATTGAAAGAACCAAATACAGCAAACGATGGCAAGAACCAGCAGCCTCGCAAGGCATATTCAACATCCTTGCACGTGCGTAACAGCCATTCAAGCCTGCATACACAGCCACCGCCAACGTCGAAGTCTGCTTCATTTAAAGTGCCCGCACAGCTCTTTACAGAGGCAGTTGGATAAGGTGCAAACATCTTAATTTCGGCCTGACCATGTCCGTGGGCTTCGGCTTCTCAGCCGGCGATTTCATTTCTGCGCTCGAGCTCGTCGCCACCGTGGTCGACGCTCTGCGGGAGAGTGGGGAGTCATCCACTGAGTTTCAAGCGCTGGTAGCTCAGCTGGAGACACTACAGGGCGCCCTCGAAAGCGTAAACTGCCTCGAAGTCGACGATGACCAACATGAGAAAGTCGTCGCATTGCATGCGGCCGCGGCGCAATGCCAGAGGACCATTAGTAACTTTTGGGAGGAGATCAAGAAGTATCAGCCTAGTCTGAGAGCTGGAGGGAGTGGAAACAGATTCAAGGATGGATGGATGAAGGCCAGGTGGGCAGTCTGTAAGAAGGAAGATTTGACAAAGTTCAGGATAGAATTGGCAGGGCACACGGATAGTATTCAGATGTTACTGACCACTGTACAAATGTAGGTGCCGGTGGGCTTTCCAAAAACTGCAAGAGAATTAATGGAACTGTAGGGCAGCAACACGGATTGATGACAACAGAAATCATCAACGTCATTATTCATTAGCAGGAAAGATGCAAGAGTCATATTTCGGATGTATGAGCAGAATAGGCGTGGTGATACATGGAATTTCAACGTCAGTCCTTTTGCAGTCTAATATGGCAAAGCTAAAAAGCTGACTCGACAACAGCGGGCTCGAACAGGGCAGACAACTAATGGATCTGACTGCAAATATCATGTGAGTGGGCGTTTTCCATTAAAATTAGAAAATAGAGGCTGAAAATAATGTACAGTCAAACAAATATTCAAATATTTCGAATAGTACTTAATTTGCAGAATATTATCACTCGAATTCCTGGACAGGTGGAACGGCAACAGCCAATATATTTGATTGATGCTCTAGATCGACATATGCCATTTCACTTGGAATTCATTCTATCCGCTAACGTGAGCTTCTTTCGAGGCTAGATTAGACGCTTCAAACTGATATCATAATAGGCTTTAACTTCGGTTCTACAATCTAATTTTCAGACGATAGGCTCCGGAGCCAAGAAGATCAAAGATGGCGAGTTTGTTATTCACGACGTGGCAACGAAAAGAGATATCAATCTGAGCTCGCCATGGGAAAGCTGCTTCGCCCCTGGACAACGTGTCGTTATGAGCATGATGTTCAACACCAAGAAAGCACTACTTTTATGTTGCCCCAACTGTAAGAATGATAACAACGAGCAAGGTGAAAATGAAGACATCCAGTGGTAAGCATTTATTTCGTCATCTCGTTCATCGAAGACTGATTATCTACGCTAGCCAAAAATGCAACATGGTATATCGGCGATCTGTTTCTGTATTACCCGAACCCGTCCACCGACGCCCTCGAAGAAACTATCTTGAAGATGCACTAGATTATGAAATGTCTGATTTCTCGTCTAACGACTGGCTAAAATCTGTTCTAAAAAGACGCAAGCCTCACGATGATGAGGATGAACTAGTGTTGTTCAGACGCGTGCGCATAAAACAAGAAATCAGCGTCGCTCCAGGATTCGCTGCTTTTAATACCGAATCTCCGCCCAAGGAAGATACAGAGCACTTCGACGAACATATCCCTTCCACTAGAGCGAAGAAGACAATCAAGTTTAAGGATGCTGTCGGGCGAAACTTCAGTATCCCTTTCGAACTGTGTGCCACTTGGGCTGTAGGTTCAAAGCTCCACCTACATGCCGAAAATTCATATTTACTTTTCTCTAGGGCATGGAGGAATTTATACGTCAGGCGTTTCTCCATGTAGACGAGCTTGGCCCACATGTTGCGGAAGGTCATTACGATTTGATTGGACCAAATGGGGAAATCATTCTTCCTCGCGTTTGGGAAACAACCATTGAGCCTGATTTCTCTATATCCATGCATATGTGGCCCTTGCCAGAGAAAAATAGGCAGCCAGGAATGACGGAAAAAATTGAAAAGGCTCAAAAAGAGTTAAGGGAGAAGGCGGCAAAAGCACAGAACGAGATCGAGAAGCGTAAGCGGAATCTCCAAGATACGTCACAGCAGGGCGTTCATGCAATATCTTCCGAAAAGGTAAGCGTTAGTCGATCCTGAGAGAACTTAGCTAAAAGCTGAGCTTTTACTATTGGAATAAATTTAAGTATGACATGGCACCAAGAACCATTCCGTAGGGAACCCCCCTCCTATCTTTAATCATAATTGGCTGCATTGTCTCATCACGAGAATAGCATTTTACATATAACTAGCTGACTATTGATTGCTACAGAAAGCTTAGCTCCAATGAGTCCTAAAAATAGTATAGAAGTATAACTTCTAAAAACAGACTATCAAGATCAACAGCCGAATAAAAAATTCCGAAGCATGGTAGCATAAGGCACACTTTCTTCCATGCTGCTCTTCGACGAAAATTTATCCTAGCAAGTCCACTGTTTTTACTGGATGCATCGTTTATTTTTATAACCTCCGCAAACATCAGGGCATTGAGGAAGACAAGCTAGAAACCGTCAGAGCGCTGTTCGCCTTGACTACTAATATTCCACTCCTACATGTCGGCAAACGGGAGAAAGTACTCACTTGGGCAGCAATTGTCATCCGTCCTTACCTCCCAGACCCAACAAGCAAGATCTGAGTTAAGGTCCCAGCCACTATCCAATCAGATGTCAGTAAATCCTACGTCGTTCATGACAATAACACAGAACAGTGCTGAGCTATAGACCAAAATTTGTGCAAAAGCGGTAGAACACCGAAAGGGAAGGAGTTGCGGAAATGGCTCTTACCTGTCACCATCCACATTCACTCCGTATGGCCAGCGGCAGCCATAGTCATAAAGACTATCGACGCTCAGTGTTTTAACTACAGCGGAGTTGGGATCCGGGTGCTCGCGACAGTAGGCTACCCCGGGGCCAACAATAGCGCAAACGTTAGCTGTCACGCCATGAACGGCGAAGCCGGCGGCGATGAGTAGGTTGGTGATGGTAGCCTTGGTATACATTTCGAACGAGCAAGCGTGTATCTAGATACTCAAGAATGTCGGGTTTGAGGGGATCTTAGGCAGGGTATTAGGAGTTTGGCGGGCTTGATAATAGGCAGATGACAAACTTGAGGGGGGTATCGAGTTATTTATGTACAAATTTGCGAAAGAATGCACAGGAATGAAATACTCATCTTGTCATTTAGCCATCGGGAATCCTCTGAGGGACACCCCTTCAAGATGAAAATACTGGCCACGGATTGGATACAGCAAGTTCGGCGCTAGATCAGGTGTTCAAATACGAATAAATGATTGCATATAGAACCATAAAGCCATGCACAGCATCGAAAATGTTCATAGCAAAAAGTATCGAATGTCACATGTTTAAGCTTATTGGCTGGTACCCCGCAAAGAACCCTGAACAGTTACTCACGGCCTGAAAACATAATTATAATGCAAATAATAAGTGCAAATCTTCTTTATTTGGGCCCCAAATTCAGAAGTGCACGGTAACTAAGGTAGCTAACGTATGTTCGCCATCGTTTAGATCACGTGGTGTTATACGATGTCTCAAAGCACCTGCAGTTACACGACTTGGTCTGAAATTACCTCTTAAGCCTAGTTACCAAGCACCAAGCACCAGCCTAATATTATGCCTTGGAACTTTTTTTTGGCTTTCCAGGACATAATAGTCTCGTATATAGTCATATGATATTTTTCTCTATGTCTTGGCATGGCTTTTGAGGGTAGCGAGGGACGCGGAATAGGAGAGTCCGTGTAGTGGCAACCTCGAAATTAAATGTATAATTCACTATTTAGAATCTGCAAGTATAGGCTAAAAAGTAAAAAGGAGGGGGAGGCAAGACTGAGATTTTATAATCACACGTTACACCGCTTAAGATTCCGTGAACTACGACGCCCCTTATTGTTTGACATTATTAGGAGCGGTGGAGATAATATTTAGAGGGGCGAGTGTGAGTGACTCTGAAGCAGAGCGGCGATGGTGGCCAATAGCGTCGGGAAGAACACGGGCAAAGACTCGGTATAGATGATCGGAATTATTTTGGACGAGGGCAGACTAGCGAGTGGGTCTAACAATATCCCCGCGTCGATGCCGCGGTAACTATCATCTTTCTTCCTACGCTCAATCGTATTACTACGATCAATATAGCCAAGTCTTCATCATGCGCTGACCCCTGGATTACGTTTCCTCATAGAATGTGGGAAACGTTTTGGTTTTCGATCCTTGACCAGGCATGAGTTCTGTTAATCTACCACTATATCTCAGAAATAAAACGTAGCGAGTAACTTTTAGAGGACCTCCTAATATGTCTTGAAAAGAGACTTCGAATTAAGTAATCAAGTTAACAAATTCCACCTCATCCTTGCACTTGAGTCTGGATCTAGGAGATATTCTGAGTGCTGCTGCCAGCTAGCAATAATCACCCGATACCAGCAATGACACTAGTTTCCTGATCATGACCAAAACTTTGACTTCCATTGTGCTTTGTTATTTTGAACCCAGGATGGACCAATGCAACTCCTATGATAAGGTTCTTTGATGATTTCCTTGAATTCCCTCCAACTCTTTTGTTTGCTGATGTTGAAGAATTTCCGTTTTCGGAAACTCAGTACCTCTTTGTAAGATATTACATAAAAAATTATCTCATTTTTTTCAAGTTGAGCTTTCTGAACCCTTGGTCACTAACGGAAACATCATCCTTCAAACAATCAATAATACTCACACAAGCAAGATGGCGGCGGTTATGGCACCAGCGGCACCATTGGGACCAGCAGCAGGAGGGGCAGGAGCCGTGCCTGCAACATCTTTCAACGGATATTCTAAAGTTCCCCCCGAGATAAGAGCATTGATTTTGAAACTTGCAGTCGTTGAAGAAGCAGGGAACATTATAGAAGTCTGCATTGACCGCAAACCTACTCTTAGGAGAGTCGGCCCTGGTAGGTCATGGTCCATGAACTGGGCCTATAGATGCCACGAACGCAATCCTTCTGTGATCGCTCACGTAAATCAGGAAGCTCGGGGGGAATATTTCCGGCTGCGTCCTAATACTTTACAGCTCAATCGGCAACCACCAATCCATTTCAATGCGGCTCAGGACACCATCTTCATTGATTGCGAATCCATGTTCAATCTGTTCGATTACGTTCTGTGGTGGAGAAATGTACGTGCGGTGCCATTAGCCAACTTGTCCGGTTTCAATACTATCCGAACACTGGGGCATTATAATAATGCACTGCCACCAGCCGAACGGATCGACAATAACGGCCTCATGATCTTAATGTTGCCGGCCGAAAACGTCTTTACCGGACTTGCGAATATCCGACTGCTCGGTCCGCGAGGAGCTCACCCGGGTCCCAGACCGGGTGGCATTGACCCCGCTACACTCCCAGTTATACAACGCCCACTGAACCTCAGACTTATGACAGCAGTCACCAACAAGATTACGGCTTCTAATGGCGGTAGGTCAGCGAGACGACCGTTGACTGTAGGCCAGCAGAATGTGTTTAATAATACATTGAGCTTTGTTACCCACGAAGTTTTTGCTTTCTTCGCCCCAAACGCCTCTAATATCCCGTTTGTGATACCGGTAACGGTAGGGTAGAGGTTTTACGTTGAGGTTTGCTGTAGCCTAGATTCAAAATTTAATTTCCTAGCAAGCTTTTATTATCCTTAAAACATGTTTCTTCATTTCACCCATTCCTTCCGACAACTTTGTCTGGCTGTCTTTCAATGCCGTGCTTGAATTGCGCGACTGTAATAATGTTTGAGAAGTGGGAGAGAGCAAACTATCAAATCTCGCTTAAAATAGGGGTAATAAACGTCAATTTTGTGAGAGTGATACTTCGATATGTGAGAAGAATCAGGTAGGAAGGTAGGTACAGCAGAAGACATATTGAGACTAGCTCTTCCTGGTCGAAGTCTGCCTCCCATCAAGTTCTGGCACCATGTTGAATCTCAAATTTCGTCCACCCTTCCTCAAATGGCATTATGCCTAAACCAAAATGATCCAAGCGTCAGTCCTCAAGCAACAGTCTCCTTCCGCCTGTAGATCTCAGCATACCACCTCGCACCATGCTGCGCACATCTAAGCTCAGCATCGAGATTCTCTATACCCTCGAATACTGAAGCGTATTCATAGAACTGCTCCATGAAGCTGAACTTGCCGCGGCAGAGCTCAACCATGCTTCCCCATTCTCGTTTGAGATCGGAGGGCGCAAAGTAGACGATGAGAACACTGGGGTGGGTGTCTATTGTGTACATTTTGACCAGGAATTTGGCATCGTTAAGGGTGGCCACGTCTTTCTGGTGATCACGACGTGGTGGACCGGAAAGGTCGCATGTGTTGGCGCAGGTCACGAGACGGTCGAGATAGGACAGCATACGGGGGCTAGGTGGAGGTGTGGTGTCGTTGGGTGCGCGCTGAACCATTGCGGTGAAAGTCTTGCAGCAAAATACGTTGCCATGCCCCGCGTTAAAGGTGATGTGACGGCGGAGATCCATGGTTTCATTCTGAAGAAATCTGGTGTTTAGTTTTAATTTTGATCAAGAAGGAGTAAGTGAATCTCACCAGCTTGTACTTGCAGAGTGCTTTTGGTGTTTGTTGTTGACGAGCTTTGATTGGCACACGACGGACTGAACAGACAGATGGAGAACACTCCGAGATTTGAAGAAGGGCGAAAAATAGGGAAGGGGGATTGGGAATAAATAAGAAGCCAATCGAATACTGCGACCAAAAAGTCACCGTTACATACTGGTTCACTATTTGCTTTACCATTCCTCTGGACTGGGTGAATATCCGAACAAAGGACGAGAGGGTAATAAAGATACAGAGTTTTGGAGTTCTTTAAAAGGTTTTCATGAATTCTGAGCCAACAATTGTTGGTGACAATGGCAGAAGTTATATGGGCAGCTTACCCGTCACCATTGCCATCTTTTTGGTCTGCAAGCGAAGCCCCAAAGAAAGGATGTAATAGGAAGGGGTGCATAAAACTTGAACGATCGTCAAAGAGTCTATGTCCCTGACAGTTTGAAGCATATAGAAAAGGAAAGAAAAGCAGCGCTCAAATTGCAGAAAGAATTAGCATATATGCAGCAGCAAGGAGCCTCCTCCTTCATAGCCCTGAAAATCATCAGAAGGAGAACGCTAGAAATCAAACTCTTTGCAGCAAGGAGTGTACAAGAAGGGAAGAACAAAGTGTCTAGAATTTTGGCTTATAGTATTAAACGATTTCCGGACGTGCCAAGCCTGCAAACGATGTTTAATACCTCGAGAAGTTCTGTTCCACTCACCTCCCTATGCACCCTCCGGCATCGCGATCATGCAGGGGCAATCGTGGCAAAATCGGAGCGATGCGGAGGCTGAATCCAATCAGCCAGGTTAACCCAGGAATTAGAGTCAGCACGAACCAAGCGTTGGGAAAGATTTACGGCATTGTGGTGTGATTTTTCGAAATGTCACCTGTTTTCCAGGCCGCTTGGGCTGAAAGAGGCTTCGCGCCGTCACACCAACTCCATATTTTGTCTCTTCAATGCGGGGCAGGATTTCGTTAATTGGGATTGACTCCCATCCAAAATGTAGAAATTCAACTCGAATTCCCATGTGAGAACAGTTTTGAACGTATTTCAACCTTGTCTGCTAGAATGCCTTTCGATTTCAACACCGCCGTCCGAAAGCGGTATGTCACACTCCCGGTCCAACGAGATTTCATCCCATCATCTGGGACGCCGACACCGCAGATTCTTTGGGTGGGATGCAGTGATAGTTTCATTATTGAGACGGAGACGTTGGATGTATTGCCGGAAGAGCTTTTCGTTCATAGAAATCTGGGAAATCTTCTTCACAATCGAGATTTGAGCAGTGAGAGTGCGCTCGATTGGTGTTTGGATTTGCTGAAGGTATGCCTGTGAAGCACGAGATATAAGTGGACAGAATGCTGACTGAGAGGGAGCTAGGTGAACCATATTGTGGTGTGTGGGCACTATGATTGTGCTCTGATCCGAGAGAGTGATGCGAATGAGGTCCACGGATGGCACAAGTATGCGCGCTCTCATACAGATATGATTGTTACTGACTCGGAGAAGAGATGTGACCAGGCTACATCGGACAAATACTGAATATCTCTCGAAGACAAATCAAAGTCTGAATGCGCAGGAGCGAGACCGGATACTTGAGGAGATCTACGTGCTGGCAGAGACGGATTGGATACGGACTCAGCCAAACGTGAAGAAGGCAATTAGCAACAGAGGACTACAAGTGCATGCTTTCGTGTATGACAAAGCCCAAAATCGATGTGTGAGGTTGGTGGAATCGGAAATAGTAAATGGCACGAAATGAAAGCCGTCTGTGTTCTGGACGATGCAAACTGAGTTCAGAAACTTGGAGCCGGAACATTCGACGCAATAGGTCGGAAAGCGAAGCGGAGTGTAGAGGTAGGTGAAAGAACGTCCAGCTGGTTGTGAGATGGATCCAGAAAGGACTTATTTGATGAGAATTGTAATTCTGATTGGTCTCAACGAAAGAAAGTGCTCCGAAATACAGCAGTAAAGCTGGTGAAGTGAAGATCTGATCAGTCATCAGTGAGCATTTGTTAGCCGTTAGATCTAGTGGATGCTGAGCCTTGCTGACAGCGCGATGATCAGCACCCCTCAATTCCATGTTATCTTTCCATTACACACACTCAAATCCGACGACGATGCAACTTTGCAATGCAGTCCCGATTCTCCAGGTTGCTGCAACATACTGATCAACCATGCGCGCGATGCAATCAGAAGCAATTCCTCGCTAAACTTCACCGATCTTCAGCGCCTCGGTTTCTAGGTACCTAGCTTCACACCACTTCAACAACTCCACCAACATGCCACACCACAGCCTTCGACGACCGCCTTGAAGGGCATTGAACTGGGAGAACTTCGAACTCCCATTGAACTCGAAATCCCCACTCTTCTATTATAACGAAGGACTAATGCTGTATGGGGTATTCCCTGGTGGGGTCTCTTTTGACCCCGAGAAGGACATCCCAGCTCTGGATGGAAAGGTGATCTTCGTGACTGGTGGTATGTCTGCTGTTCGAGAACCCTCCCTCCTATGGACTTCTGGCTAATGGCTGCCCGCAAGGCAATGTCGGTCTCGGAAAACAAACCATTCTCCAGTTGTCGAAACACAATCCAAAACGAATCTACCTCGCAGCTCGAAGCAAAGAGAAAGCCCTCGCTGCAATCGAAGACATAAAGACCTCAGTGCCATCTGCTCCAGTCGAATTCATACAATGCGACCTTGCAGATCTTTCCAGTGTACAAGCAGCGGCGCGAGAGTTTGCAAGCAAGGAGCAGAAACTTGACATTTTGATACTGAACGCCGGGGTGATGAGTCTTCCAGCTGGAATAACAGCCAATGGCTACGAAGTCCAGTTTGGCACAAATCATATGGGACATGCGTTGCTCACCAAACTCTTGATGCCGACGCTGTTAAAGACGGCGAAGGAGCCAGGAGTAGATGTCAGGGTCGTGTGTCTCGGTTCTATTGGGCATATATCTACGTCGTGGAACGGCATTGAATTTGGGCAGCTGAAGGGAGAGATGAAGTGGTATCCAAGTCTTGTCCGGTACGCACAGTCGAAACTCGCCAACATTTTGTTCACGAGGGAGCTTGCGAGGAGGTATCCTGCCATCACGGCTGTGGCAGTCCATCCTGGAGTTGTCGATACAGAGCTCTGGCGAACAATGTTCTCGGGGTGGATGGGGTTGGGAGGGCTGTTAAATTCAGGGAAGAGGATATTCTATACGACTGTTGAAGGCGGAGCGAAGAACCAACTCTGGGGTGCTACGGCAAAGAAGGGAGAGGGCAAAGGGCTGGTGAAGAGTGGGGAGTATTACACTCCGGTTGGTGTGCCGGGAAATGGGAGTTGGCAAAGTCAGAATATGGAATTGGCTAGGCAGCTGTGGGAATGGACGGAGAACGAACTCGAAGAATACAAGCTCTGAAGATCTTCGGGCAGTCTATGGTAGATGTATTATACATGATAGTGGTATGCTGTACATACAGTAGTTTGGATGTTTATATACAGGTTGGAGATTCACATTACGAATAGTACACATTTTTATTTGCCTTCGATATTTACAGCCACTTCATTAAATTGTGAGCATAATTATTCTCTTGCCTTTTAATCATCCTGACAGCCTCAAAATAAGGCGGATTTGGTTGTTGATGCGATATGTGTAGAAATGTGAAGACTCATCACGTGGTCAGGAGAGTTCGGCGTGTCTTCAATCGCGTCGCGAATCAACAATAACATTCAGATCTTCAACCACACCATACGACAAAAACGAACTACGCCGCCTTTCCGATGACTCCTGCGGGCTAGATCGTCTCTGTATTACGATCACAATGTCTCTCCTTTCCGTTCCAACGACATCGGCGCTCTCTTCCTCGCAACTAATCCCCGCAAACCACCCCGCAGTCACCAGAATCCTCTACCGACTCACGCGACCCTCGCTGCTGTCTCTGGTCCTCGACTGGCTCGACGAACGCAATCAAGAGACTTCCGCTCCCTATTTGCTATCGCCAGACGACGAAGACGATGAGCAAGACTTCTACCCAGCCGCCTCTTCTCTCCCTACTCTGCGCGAAATCTACACAGACCTACAAGCTCGAAAAGGATCGAAACGAGATGTTGTGGACCGAATATTGGAAGGAGACTGGCGGGATGGTATATCACTGTATCAATTGGCCATGGCAGACATGCAATATCTCTACGACCACCCGGCGTCGCAGAAGTGGACCGCGCTGAAGATTGTACGACTATCTACCGAGTCCTCTATGTTAGATGAAAAAGAACACCATTCAATACCGCGCTTCCATCCCGCCACTTTCCTGCGAAATTTACAAAGGGAGGCCCTGCCAGACGTCAAAGCGCATTATAACCTCGATCGACATCCTACGCTCCCGCTCCTCGTCCTCCGTATCTTCATCCTCGAAAGCCCGTATAATACAGGTCTCGCACTTCATTCAGCGAAGGAAAGGGCAACATTCGACGCCAGCAAAACTTTCTACGTTGCTTTCCCTGATTTCTCTCCATACATATACGTATCTCTCGCGGCGCCGTCTTCCTCCGCACCTGGCTCTGTGTCCTCTTCAGCAGACAACAAAAGCTTGCGGAAATTGATGCTAGAAGGGATTCCGAAAGCATTCAGCAAACCTCGAGATCGATTCAAACTTGAGGGAACAAGTCTCAGTGCAAAGAATTTGGACGCTTTGGTGGAAAGGAGAGGAGGTGGTAGGACAAACGCTGCTGGGGGCGGATGGGGTGTTTATGCCGAGGATAAGAAGAAAGAGAGCGATAACCCATTGAATGTACAGCTTCCTACGCCTGAGTCCTCAGTCCAAGAGGATGATCAAGAGGCGACAGAAGCAATAGAGAAGAAGCCGAGTATGAAACGGAAGCGGGTTGAGGATGAATCTGTGGTGAAGAGGAGAAAATTAATTGCCAGAGGAAGGTTTGGCAAATCAGCCAAAGCGGACGATGGGAAGGGAATTGAGAGACTCGATGTTCGTCTTGAGGACCATTTCCCCGTAGTCTCTGCTTCGCCAGAAGAAGATATTGAGAGCGCCGAGGCCGGAGAACCAGCAAGAAAGGACAAGAAACACAAGGGCAGGAGGAGTACCATTACTCTTGAACTCGACATAACGGAAGACGATGATGAATTGGCTAGTGATGGCTGGAGACCGGATGTCCGGATTACTTTTCATGGTCAGCATGTATTTGCTGGGATCAGGGAGCTGGTCGAAGCTGGCATTATCGATGGAGAGAAAATGCCTGGATGGATGACGGGCGAGGAGGGAGTCAGTGTTGGTGTTGTCAAGGATGGGAGACTTCGGGGTAATAAGGGAAGTGGGTTGTAAACTTGGGCATATGTATTGATTGATTGATTGTATTATGTATGGATATGATGACTTGATGCGGCGTTTAGGGCATATAGGGGGAAGATATCCAGGAGTCGTGGTCTGGTCTGGGAAGCGGGGACAAGAGGGGATCAGGCAGCCTCTACAATACAAATACTGTACGACTTCATTGTCAGATCTGTCCTACCGGTGGGCCCATAGAGAGCCCACACTTCTACGAGCCCAAGTCTGGGTCTAGTATTCTCAAGGGTCGAAGTTGTCAAGTCGGCAAATCCTCGGCTCACGTCATTTTATCCGCATATTACCCCTCCTCCCCCTCTTTGAATCCAAGTCAGGTAAATTCCACTTGACACTTTCTTGAACACCTGCAAACATCTCTTGGCGAAACGAAAATGGCACCACCAGCAGATTCATACCTTGCAATTCCTCCCGGAGATCATTGCCTGTCAGGCAACCTCCACACCGGCGAAACACGAGGAAAAGTAGAGGTCATTGAAGAAGCGCCGACGTACATTACCAGCCCTCATCCAGGAAAGGGAAATGGAAACATCCTCTTTTACTACCCAGATGTTCATGGCTTCTACAATAACGCCATGTTGTTGATGGATGCTTTTGCCGATGCTGGATACACCGTCTTCGGTATTGACTACTTCAGAGACGTATGTAACAGTGTCTTCTGCTCCTTGTCTCAAGTTCGATAAACTGATCGGTCACAGGATCCAGTATGGAAGCACCGCAAAGACAAGGACGACAAAACCACAGATCCAGGCTTCGACCATGCAGCATGGCGCGACAAACACGCTAGCTTCGCACTTGCTACAATCCCGAAATGGACTAAAGCCATTGCCGCAACCTACGGCAAAGAGACCACCAAGTACGCCTGCGTCGGCTACTGCTTCGGCGCCCCCTACGTGCTCAATTCCCTCACTGCCGACGGCTTCATTACTGCAGGCGCGTTTGCGCATCCGGGAGCACTGACGGATGAGCAGTTTCAGAAGTTAGATAAGCCGCTCCTCCTCTCGTGCGCGGAAAATGACCATGCTTTCCCGCCTGAGAAGTGGCAGAAGGCCGTGGGGACTTTGAAGGAGGGCGGAAAAAAGTATCAGCTTCAGCTGTTTCAGGGGGTTAGCCATGGGTTTGCGGTGCGGTGCAATCTGGATGACCCGTATGAGCGGTATGTTAAGGAGCAGAGTTATAGGGGGATTGTTGAGTGGTTTAACTTTTGGTTATCACAGTGATCTGCTGTTTGAACCAAAAGTTTATAAGCTGTACTTCTCCTGCAGGCACAATTGAACGTTATATTACATTGTCTGAAATGTATAGAAGTGAGTACTGAAAATTATGTGGCTGGCTCATTCCCATCCTGTACGAATAATTGACATGAAAAGAACAGGGGCTGTAATCAAACTTGTGAGAAAGGGGCTCAGTCCTAAATCTAAAAGAATTACCACCAATAACAATCAATGCTTGTTCCTTAGCGTCCATCCAGCAGCCACCCAGTTCCCATTGAAGCATGTTCCAGGATGGAAAACGGTCATGGCCAGAACAGCAATGATCACCATCGGACCCTCGAGCACCATGAACGTAGTCTGATTATTCGCCAACGTTCCTCCAAAGCCACCTGATAGTTCAATAACACGATACACAGAACGAAGAAAGATGGCTATCGTAGATACCGCTAATGCTACAGTCTATGTCAATCTTACGACTCGAGCAAGAAAGTGGAAGGCTTCACTAACCGTACTTGAAACCCCTGAAACCCCCAGTACCCCTCAACTCCACAAACCGCTCTTCCTTGGTGACATGCCTCACACGCCACGCAAACTCAAGGCAAAGCACCATGTAAAGAACCAAGCTGAATACCTGCAAAGCTAGACCAGCGACCATGATATGTACACCAGCGTTTGAAGTCCTCTTGTCACCCGCCGTGGCGGTGATGCCTCCGCCAATAGACTGCAAGACGAGAGATGCAAAATCACAGCTTATGAATGTGATAGTATATGTGCGAGGTTGGAACCGAGAGTGATGGGTGCCGTAGACAACTATGAGGCGTGCAAGGCAGAGGTATAGCGCTGCCGAGAGGAAGGTTGGGCCGATGGTAAGGCAGATGAGGTAGCTTGAGGTTGTGAGTGATAATATTCATTTCATGTAAGAGAGGGTCTTGATAGGTAGAAAGAAGCTTACACGAGAAAGTAGTTGAAGTTGAAAGGGTCGGAGTGTAAGAGGACTCGGCCAAGATATCCTGCTATTTCGAGAAGTGTACCGACCGCCATGCCGGTTAAAGAGCCCCAGGTGCGATAGAGGATTCCTAGATACAGCTGAGTAATGAAGAGAAGCGTTAAAATGGCAAGATAGGTTGCGTTTCCGCCTAGGGAAGGGATATATTCAACAAAAGCCCATTGAATGGGACAGGTAGCCAGCGTGCAGATGATATACGTGCCATTTGTGGCAGAAAGAGACATGGCTGTGGATGGATTTTGTTGTACCAGAGATCAACGGAGTACACAGGAGATAATGAACAAATTGGAAAGCTCGGAGCCATTATATATATCCAAATTTTCGTCACCATCTCGTTCGTGTTCTAACGGCAGACTGCCTGGATTGAATGGCCTGATACATACCAAAATTGGGAAAACGGTCTAGAGCTAACTTGGTCATAGGTTACACAAGCCTAATTTATCCAATAATGAACCCATGTCTAATGGTGCAAGTCAGTGTGGTGTTGCGTGGGGAAAAAAAGACTTGTCGATTTTGTGCAAAAAGGGGGGAATTTGCAAATGCTGATTGGCTGCATCGTCAACTTGAATCCGCTAAACTCGATCGGGCTTTGAATACGGGAAGCCACGACGACGCACCTTCAATTGCGAAAGGTCCTTTAGGCATCAAACGACCAGCGTAACGCAAGCATGTTGCTTGGCAGGTTTGCAGATATACAGAGTAATGACTGGCCCCGTCGTCTGCCCCCTTAACAGTGTGACCTCCTTGGATACAATCTCGATACTCTGTCAGTCCCTACACAGGCGATGGCAAAACCCAACACCAAACCCATGAAGCATACCCGAAAGGGTGGCCAAAGAGGCAAGACCGGGTGTCCTACATGCCGGTAGGTCCTCTATTCGACATTTTATGCAAGGTGGTGAAGTGGATTGTAATGTTCGTGGGCTGATAGCTGTTCCAGGGCTCGACACGTGAAGTGTGATGAGCAAAAGCCTTCTTGCTTGAATTGTACATCCACTGGCCGCAAATGCGATGGATATCACCGCACCGGTACTTCAAATCTTCCACAGGCTCTATCACTCCTCGCATTTGCCCGATCTTGCGCTAGTAAGACGAGTCTATGGGAAGATTCTCAAATCTCCTTAGCTCCAACACTGGGGCTGCCTTCAAATGAGCAGAGTAACCACTTCTTCCATAGCTTCATTCAGGACTGCGTGCCATCTCTTACCGAAGTAATGGATTCTGGGTTCTGGCAAAGGAGCATCCTGAGAGCTTCCTCTTCTCCGGCAGTGCAGCATGCAGCGATTGCCTTTGGCGCCTTGTACCAGCAGCGAATGGCATGTCAAAATCACAGCCTAAGCCAAACTAGCAAAAAGCTCGAGCTCATATCTTGTCTTCGTTACGCAGGTGCAATTCAGACTCTGCGGCATTGTATTGCGGAGCCGTCCCAGACCCCGGAAAGGCTTGAAGAGATCATGATCGCATGTCTAATATTTATCTTCATGGAAATCCTCCGTGGAGATGATATAGCCGCTGCGACCCATCTTGATGGCGCTCTCAAATTTTACAATTCTGCAAAATCTACAGGCCAAGTCCACCTCCAGACCAAGGAGAATAAAGCCTCATCTGATATCGACACTGCAGTTGAAAGGCTCACAAAAAGCTTTTTACGGCTTGACATCCAGTCCGTGCTATACATGGGGTCACGAACTCCTTGGGAACCAAGCGGAATTTCAGTCCTGTTCCGCGCAAGTGAGGACATTCCTGCCATTTTTCTGACACTCTTGGATGCCCGCGACAATTTATATGCCCATGTAGCGAACATTCTGAACTTTATCACGCCCCCCGAAGGCGCAGAAAAATGCTTTCCTGCGTGGTGCCCACATCCAGACCGTGGGTTCGACATATACACGATATTTCATGGCAGTACATACCGAGATTACCACTTATCCAAAGCCACAACGCGACGCCGGCACTTCATGCATGTCCTTTCTCGATGGAAGAGCGCATTTCAAGGCTTCTTGAAGAAGGGGACAGCAAAAACACCCGAAGCTCTGGCAGGTTGTGCTTTGCTTTGGCTCACATACTATGCAACACGGATTAAAGTGGCGGTTGCCTACACCGAGGATGAGTGCTGTTATGATGAGCACCTTCCATCTTTCAAGAAGATCATCGAGCAAGCTGAGTTGTATTTGAAACATACCACTCTCGCTTCTCCGTCTCGTGTGCCAACAAACCTCAATGACAATCCGCCGGGCAAAATGCCAAGCCTCAGACCCAAGAAGACAGACTTCAAGATCCATTCAGGCGTCTGTTATCCACTCTACTATACAGCATTGAAATGCCGTTACAAGCCTTTGCGCCAGACTGCTTTGTCATTGTTGCGAAATGCGGACAGTGAAGGCATATGGAATGTGGATATGTTGGCCAAAATTGCCGAATTTGTCATCACTACCGAAGAAAACTCCATCAAGCCCGGTTCTCAGTATACATTTGCTGATGCCCCACAATTCGGCGTACCAGAAGCTAACAGAATCCATTGCCTCTCTATAAATCTCGAAAAGGACCAACGAGTTATTTGGCTCAGATACAACAGAAGAGCTGCAAATACAGAAGGAGACATATCTCGCAGATCTGATCCGTTCGAGCGATGGATAATCAGTAGTACTATCTTGACATGGACAGACTCCACCACAGAAAGTGCAGAATCATTTGACCGTGGAAAGGCCGTACCAGATCAGTCGGTTTTCGCTACGTTTTTTCGGGAAAATCAAACACTTCCTTCCCCATCTCTCCAAGCTCAATGTTGAAGAAGCGATTCACAATCCCGGTCCTCGTTGTTACATCATAGAAATCATATCCGACAACGGTATCGCTCAAATCAAGATATACTGTCACCGGGCCAGAGTTCTGGTACATAATCTTCCACTGTCACATAATCAGTCTTGTCCTCGGTTATTGGGTCAACTTTAGGAAAGCAGAGAGTCAAGACTCGGAACTCACGCTTACAACCGCACCCGACCACTTATCATCCACCACACCTGTGAAGACAGCATTGCTCTTCACTAGAATGTCCTCTTCAAATAGTGCCCAAGCTGGCTTCACAAAACCAGTCCAGATCTTCGGCTCTGCCGAGACGGAAGGCTCGATTGTGTAGAGAGTATTCCAGACAAGATCACCGCCATTTCTATCTGTGTAGTCGAACAAAGAGGACACGATGGATGAGTCGTAGGTTGCGTCAACGCGGACTTTGAAATGTGTGGTCGAGTGGTAGAGGTAGCCAGACGAGATATGCGAGAAGGAGGAGGACCTAGGATGAGCAGGTTTAATAAAGAGCGCCATATCGGTTATTCGGACTGTGGTTGTCAGAGAGCTTACCAAGCATGCTGCTGCCAGTTGCATTTGAACTCAGCGTTCACGAGTGGAGGATTAGGCTGTTTGAACGTGGACGAGAAGAGCTCGTATGATGCAGGGAAAGACAACTTTTCGCGGTTGATAGAATGCATGACGACTTGAGTTGGGTGAGCAAAAAGTAGAAAAGGGGCCGCCAAGAGCAGAAGTAAATGAAACATTGTGGTCGATATTGAATCGAGAGAAGCGTGTTGATCAGAATATTTGCAAGATGAGAATTCTCTACTCCCTGGGGAGAGGCCTGCCTTCTTTAAATCATGATCTTTGATACCAATTCGATGTTCGATCAGCTCAAAGTTGCATCCCTCGAATAGGCGGGAAATCAAGCCCGCAACGGCTTGCTGCCATTGGGCTCGTCGTGTACGGCGAGATTGCCGAAACATCACAGCATGGCCCAGGCTCAAGAGCGTCACAGCTCCTGCAAGAGTACGCGTCCCTACAATTACTTTTTACAAGGAACGTACGAAAACATAGGCATCAGCTGCCCAGCTGTGGTACGCGCCCTAGGATGCTGACTTTCCCACGCTATTGCCCGAGATTGACGATGCAGCCAATCAGGGTCAGTGCCTCTTGGCTCGCTTGCAGGTCCCCTCTTCAGTTTCTTAACCTCACTCAACCAGGTCTAGGTGCAGCCAAAATCGGTGATTCCCTCCTGAGGATTACAGTATCTATTCTTAGGATCTTAATATTTAGTGTTCGTCACTTGCCGCTAGCGAAATACAAGATGGGCTCCTAACTTTCTCGAGCTGCTCTTTCTCATCAAGAGAAATCAGTTTACTAGGAATCTACAATGGGTAGATATCCAAAAGCTCCACTGCCCGGCTATCCAGAGAATGTTGCAGGTGTGAGGGTTGATAATCCTGACCTGGCAATTCACGCAAATGTTACTGGTACCAACTTCTTTCTGCCCAACCACATTATGTTATATAGCCGGACTACAAGCTAATTGCTCACCAGGGGACGGACGCATAGCCATCGATCTCGAGCGACGATCTAGCAACTTCTCCCCATCTCTCAGAAACCAGATCCAAGCGCAAATCAACGACATCGAGGCTGAGAGCTCGAAACCCGCGCCACCACCATACGAAGAACAATCACAAGATGGTCCCGTTCGGAAATCTAAGCAACTTGTACCACAATTTCCACCTTCTCCTCTCAACATCGTCATGCACGTCGTGGGATCTCGCGGTGACGTCCAGCCCTTCATAGCTCTCGGCAAAGTTCTGAAATCAACCTACAAACACCGCGTCCGCATTGCCACCCACCCAATCTTCAGATCCATCGTTCAAGAGAATGGTTTGGAATTCTTCAGCATAGGTGGCGACCCGCACGAGCTCATGGCATTCATGGTTCGTAGCCCTGGATTGCTGCCAAGTCTGGATCTTCTAAAAGGCGGGGATGTCGTGAGACACAGAAAAATGGTGGCCAGCATGATGGAGGGCTGTTGGAGGGCTTGCATCGAGGAAGGGGACGGAGTGTGTAATGCTGATAAAGTAGGAAGTGAGAGCAGCCCAAATCAGGACCCGTTTGTGGCGGATGTGATTGTTGCAAATCCGCCAAGCTTCGCGCATGTTCATTGCGGGCAGAAGTTGGGTGTGCCTGTGCATTTGATGTTCACGTAAGTTCGCTTTTTGTGTGAGCTATCTTCTTTGTTTGAGCATTTTCTGCGCTTGATGATGATCTGAGATCTTCTTACTCGAGCTCCTCGATCATTAAGCACCTTAACTAAGCTCGAATTTAGGATGCCATGGTCAGCAACTCAAGCATTTCCGCACCCACTGGCCAACATCAAGCCATCGAATTGCGACCTTGGTCTGGTCAACTATGTATCTTACGCACTCGTTGAAACTTTACTTTGGCAGACTCTCGGCTCTCTTCAAAATAGATTTCGAAAAAATATCCTTGGACTTGAGCCCATCAGGCTCGCTTTTGGACCTAGAATGTTCAGCCGACTCAAAATTCCGCATACTTACTGTTGGTAAGAACATCCGAGAGATGAATCTACGCTATCTCCAGCTAATTAGTGCCAAAAGGTCTTCCTCCTTGATCCCAAAGCCGCAAGATTGGGGATCCCATATATCCGTAGCAGGCTTCTACTTCTTGAACCAAGGGTCAGGATACACTCCTGATCCAGCTCTTGCCGCATTCCTTCAAGCTGGGCCAGTTCCCATATATGTCGGTTTCGGCTCGATTGTTATCGACGAACCAGAAGCCTTGACCCAAATTGTATTCGACGCGTTAGAGCTCACAGGCGTAAGAGCAGCTGTGTCCAAAGGCTGGGGCGGTATCGGCTCCCAGCAGCTTCCAAGAAATATCTTTCTAGTTGGAGATGTACCGCACGATTGGCTCTTCTCCCGTGTCTCGGTGGTTGTTCACCACGGCGGAGCTGGTACTACAGCAGCGGCTATGGCGGCTAGAAAACCGAGTATCATTGTACCGTTCTTTGGTGATCAGTTCTTTTGGAGTGAGACGGTACATAGAGCTGGTGTGGGTGCGAAATCAATTCCGAGTAAGGAACTCACGGCCCAGTCTCTTGCTGCTGCCATCCTCGAGATGTTGCAAACAGCTGTGCGCCATCGAGCAGAGGCAATTGGTGAGCTTATCAACAGTGAGAATGGGACAGATGCTGGCTGTGATAGTCTGCATCAGCACACAGAAGCCATGTGCCTCAAGTGCTCGATGGCTCCGCATCGAGTGGCAGTATGGAAGGTCAAGAAGAAAGAAATACGTTTGAGCGCCTTCGCAGCAACCGTACTTCTCAACGCTCGCATTCTACTTGTGCAAGACCTGAAGTTGTCAGTGGTCCTTTTTCCAATTCATGATCAAATTTTCTAATGAAGAACCAGGTTGCGACACATAGAATACGACCTCGAAAGCGGGCCTTGGGATCCCATAACAGGAGTTGTCTCATCATGCCTAGGAATGGTTAGCAATATGACCAAAAGCTTGGCTGACGTTCATACAGCAGTCAGTCGAGCCAACGAGGGATGTCCTGTTCATGGCAGCATCGGCCAAAGGTCACTGAGTATTGCCCAAGGTACCATTGCTGGCACTTCAAAAGGAGTTGGTCGGATTCTTCTAGCCGGGTTCCGGTCCCCTTTTGAGGTAATGTTGATGGCAGCACGTGGCTTCCATAATGTGCCAGCATTGTACGGTGATAAGACTGTTCGCCCGCCGGAAAGGATAACTGGAATTGTTAGCGGGTTTGAGGCCATAGGGAAGGTAAGGTAGTGGAGTATTCTGTCTGAAGCGAAGCCATTTGTTAAACCGAATAGGAAATCGGGTACGGTCTGTCGGACGGTATTTCGGGCTTGGTCTCGCACCCAGTCGACGGTGCTCGACGTGAAGGCTTCGCTGGCTTCAGCAAAGGCCTTGCGATAGGACTTGGCGGATTCGTCCTCAAGCCAATAGCCGGTACGCAATGCTCATTTAAGGTAGTGGTGGAACTGTGTACTAACCTCGAAGCATAGCTGTTTGGGGTATTGGCGGTTACACTTATGAGGGTGTTAATAAAGAGATGGAGACGCTGTTCGGATCCTCCATTAAAGGTCATATATCGCTTGCAAGGCTGGCTCAAGGGGGTAAGGAGTTCAATAAGGCTTCTGATGACGAGATCCTCGAGATCATCAAGGCCTGGAAAGGCTATGAGCAAGAATGAGCCTTAGAGATAGATGACTTTCATGGTTAGCTTTTCATTTCCACTGGGTTTCAAATGCCAAGCAATATATAGGATTAAATAGTGCGCTTTAATATTCACTTTCTTCTCTTTCTGTCTTCTTCACTATCTCCACTTCATCCTCCCTCGGTGCTTCGCCGAGAATCCATTTTTGAATGATTGCAGGTCCAGAAACTGAGTCCTGACAGGCAATCCTTTCTTGCTTCGCCACTTATAGCGCAGCCAATTTCATGCTACCTCATGGATTCTATTCCCTGCACCCGTGGAGAATGCACCCATGCTGATTTCCAACACCACTCAGGTACGCGTGCGGGTACGGGTACGGAGGCGCAGGAGGTAATACGTATACGCCACTCTTCTTTGAGCGTGTGGAGCGTGTGGCGCGTGTTGCAGAATCTACCAACAAAGTCTGAACAAAAATAGCTCCTGCTTTAGTGTCTTTTGAAGCTCTGTCATTAACGAGGTGGTGAGGAGAAATCCATCGTTATCATCCTCATTCTTCATTGGCTTCGGAGCTGAGTCCTCTCGTGAAAAGTTATAGGAGTTGGTAGCAATATCAATTCTCAGCTTTCTTTCCCTTTCGACCTCTTTAAGCCCTTGCATCATTAAAATGAAGATCAGCGAAGATCGAGGGCCTTGTTTTTCAGAACTTTCAACATGGCCGAATTTCCTTCACATCTACGAAAAACTTCGAGGACATCTAGCCCAGGCCCACCGCTGCACGCCAAACGCTGGACTAGACTTTCGATCCTCGATCCTCACCATAATTTCAAGCATAGGAGAGTAGGGCATGTATCAAAAAATAGAAGTATATGATTTTTAATACGGTACAGCGTAGCATACCCCCTTTCGCCCAGCGCTTAGCGTATTCGTACCGAGCTGTGCCCTCACATGCACTTATAAAACACGAGGCACTTTCCCTTAACCCCCTACTTCGCATGCGGCCCGTACCTATCCCCCGATGTGCTGCATCTTGAATTGCGCCACTAAAAAAGAGGCTTAGAATAGACTCTTTTGGTTTCATGTCAAGGTATAGAATCTCTAGGTCTAGGAAGCTGTACGGAGGTCGCTGCTATAAATTTTGCACACGGCAGACGTGGCGTTAAGCCTCAGGTCAACCAAGAAAGGAGGATTTAGGACTTAATGTTCTGAAGAAAGAGTGGGCTTAGTGACATTTATAGGGCATGTGCACTTCACTCCTGCCCTAGAAGACCTATAAGGTGCTGTACCTATGGCGCTCTCTAATTGCTGTGCAGCCCCCTGCCAGTCAAGCGAGAGTGGCATTAACCCCTGGCCACGGCCTCTGTACCATTTATTCTCTATAAGATTTAGCCCTCGTCTTGTTTTGCAAGAATCAAACCACAACTACACTCATTTTCATCCACATGTGGTAATATCGATCTCTCAAGAAAATCTCCTTTATTCGTTTCTACTATCGAAAATGAAGCTCTCGCTTCTCAGCGTCATCGCTACCGTAGCGAGTGTCGTGACAGCAGCACCATTTAGTAGCCTGTATGTCTTCCACATCATATCATATCAAGAGACCAGTACTCAAGTTCTTAGGTCATTTGCTGATGAAAGCACACTTACACGTCTCCCTGGGAGCACACTTGCACTTCGTGCCGAGAGTACCTTGCAAATCACCATCCCGGCTTCAATTGAGACGGTGACTGATCAACACACTGTGACGGTGACGGATCAAACAATTGAGACTTTGCAGCCAGCAGAGACTAATACGCAACAACCAACGCCACAACCAACGCAGCCTATTCCAACTGGCGATGGGCAAGTTACTTCTACTAAGGATAGGCAGCCAACCCAACAACCAATGCAGCCTATATCCACCGAGAATGAGCAGCCAACCGAGACTGGGAATGTGCAGCCAACGCAACCTATTTCCACTGGGGATGGACAAGTTAATTCGACTGGAGACGGGCAGTCTACTTCAACTGAAGACGGACAACCAACTCAACAACCTATACCACCTACTTCCACTGGGGATGTGCAAATGAATTCGACTTTGGACGGGCAACCAACTCCACAACCCATACCACCTACTTCAACTGGAGATGGGCAGGTTAATTCGACTTTAGACGGGCAGCCAACTCCACAACCTATACTACCGACTTCCACTGGAGATGGGCAGGTTAATTCAACTATAGACGGGCAACCAACTCCACAACCTACTTCAACTGGGGACGGGGAGCCTCTATCCACTGGGGATACGCAACCTACATCAACTGGGAATGGACAAGTTGCTTCCACTGGGGGTGGGGAGCCTATATCAACTGAGAATGGGCAGCCTACATCAACTGGGGATGGGCAAGTTACTTCCACAGGGGATACACAATCTACATCAACTGGCGATGGACAAGTTACTCCCACTGGAGATGGGCAGTCTACATCCACGGGAGATGGGCAAGTTACATCTACTGGTGATACACAGCCTACATCAACTGGGGATATGCAGCCTACACCTACTGGAGATGGCCAAGTTACTTCCACTGGAGACGGGCAGTCTACATCTACCGGGGATACGCAGCCTATTTCGACTGGACCTGGGCAACCAACTGAGACCCTCCCAGCTAGCCCGACTACTGAGGCGCCCCCTTCCGCTCCGACTGAGGTGACTGATCCCCCCGCTCCAACTAAGGCCCCACCTTCCATTCCACCTAACGCTCCCCCTCCTGTTCCGACTGAGGTGACAGGCCCTCCCGCTCCAAAGAAACCCCCTCCTCCCCCTCCATTTGATGCTCCCCCGTCCGCTCCGACTGCTGTGACCGACCCTCCTTTGGCTGGCCAACTAGGTGCGATTATTATGTCTCTGGTCTCTAGGCACTTACGGAAGTGAGTTGATTCCTAAACGAGCTAAATAAAATAAGATTACTCACTCTTCCTCTCTGCTTCGCAAAGTGATATTGGTCACGTGAAAATTAAGTCAAGCAATCCGCTCAGTTTACATAGTCTCTTTGATTACGTTTATTTCTATATCATAACCTATTAATAAAGCACCTCCCATTATAAGCTTTTCTATTTTGATGGCGACTCTGGAAAAGTTAACTGTGAGTGGCTACTCGTTCTCAATCACCGGTTAATCATTAATACAAGCTACAGTTTTGGTTACATAGAGCTGTTTATGCTGTAGTTCCTTAAAATTCCTTGAGAAAATGCCGATGCTCTTTCAGTCTATAAGGCTAATACTAGCTTTTGGAGAGGTAAGCTAAAGAGCGGACCTACTAGAGCTAAAGTAAACGGCAAGTGTCCAAATTTTTATTAAAATCTCACTTATGGTGGCGCAATCTTATGGGTGCAACGTACAAGCTCCCTGGCGCGCAAACGCGTATCAGATGGAAGACGGAGAACCTGCAGGGGCGGATTGATGAGCAACGGGCTGACTGCCAGACAGGTTCATAAACCTATTGATCCGGCGATCTCACTGCATAGAATAAGCATTTGCCAACGCCTTTGTCCTCTTCTGGGTTCTGTCCCGGGGGTCTTTTATGGAAACCTTGCATGGCGACCGATAATTGGCCAAGAAAAGGTAGCTTATAGTCGTACTTGCCAAGTTGAAGACGGGTAGGAGCAAATCCTTCAAGCCATACTTGCTATAAATATCTCCAGTATCTCATAGTACATTAATGGACTGCCAATTCTGCCAATTTCTAACAGAATCCGAATCTCATACTTCCCTTGAGCAAACTCTACATCCGATCTGAACCAATACTCGTGCTAAGCAGAGGCGGCTAGAATCCACCATGTAATCCAATAGCAAGCAAATCGTCAGAAACAGCGATAAAGAGTCTAACAGCTCCTAGGGTTTTTCTAATGTAGGCAGAATCGCCGGCTTGTGCTTCCTCAATACCTACTTCAATCTCGTTTCTTCTCAGGGCAGTTATTCTCCTGACGAGGCTTGGTCTTATCAATGCGCCAACTGCAATTGCAATGCCGAGTATACGATCCCTATAATCTATTCCGGCGAAGACATGTACCTCGCCTGCCGCTATCTAGGAAGCAACGTCCAATACATCAGCATACAACAAGATGCCACTGACAATATCTGTGAGATCTTCTCGGGTGATAATTGTAACAACGACGTTATTCAGACAATTGGCGTACATGTTTATCAAGGATAGGGCTGCACGCAGATCTCCGACCAGGGAGATATCTCGGTTTTGTGCTATTGGGATAGTGGGAGGTAGTGGTGTTTCTAAAGCAGCTTGGGGCCTCAAAGAGAAGATTGATGTTGGGTTCTCATTCCAATCTGAAGGTGCAAGCCTCAAGCACTCCCTTCTCCATCTCTTCGATTGCCCTTCCTTCCATGTATCCATGCAGAAACGTGCAGCCGTGCGAAACCCCTCTGATAATTTTCCCATTTTTGTCATCCCCCTCTTTCACTTTTATCAAAATCGGACGAAAGCAGCCCTTGATCACACATACCAGGTCGCCCACCCTCGCATGGGGCTTCCCAAGTCCGATGAGGCCTTTCTTCGTCACATAGAGCTGCCTTCTCACTTGACATAGCTTTCCAACTGGGATCTCGAAGACTTCATGCACCCGAACGAGCAATTCGCGGAGAAACCGGGTAAGCATTCGCTTGATCCAATTAGATAGGTTATTGTCCAAGTAGTTTCCGAGCCATGTCGATGGTGTTGCCGCGAGGTCCTCATACTCGGTAAATGCACTTCTCGACTCATCCTTCTCAGCAGATTGGCGAGTACTTCTCGTGAACCGTGAAGGCTTGGATGGATTGATTATCTCGTTGATTTTGTCAACGACACAGCCGACTGCGACTAGGGTTGGGTTGTCTCCCTTTTCTTCTTCGATTCGTGCTTCAGCATCAGTACTCCCTGCAGCAGCAAAATCTTCGTCGATTGCGAATCTTTTCAGAAAGTTTTCAAGACCACCATGAATCAAAGGCGCGAAAGATTGCTCCCGTGTCTGCCCAGGAAATCTTAATGGTAATTTTCGCCAGAGTGGCAGGGGAAGGAGAGCAAGAAAGGGAAATTCGCCGAAGCTCGTGAAAGTGACAGGTCCCCAATACGGCACCCAGCTTTGCAACCCCTCAAGGAACGATGCATAACAGAGCAAGTCAATTCTCCTCGTTGTTTCAATACAGTGCTGAACAAGATATCGCAAAGTCGTTCTTTCTGTTGCCGAATAATCGACTCTGTAAGTTTGTCCGTCACAATCACTGGCAAGTCCAAGCATTCCATAGATTTTATCCCTAGGATCTGTTGCATAAGAATTGAAGGAGGAACCCAATAAGTGTAGTAGCTTCAGGGGTCTCTCCCGATTCTAACGAACTCTCAAATTGTCCTCCAGAAACCATGGACCGACCGAGCGAGGTTGGAGCATGCGGATAGCTTGTAATCGTCCTTGATATGATGCTATTTTGATGGTCATCCTCCGCGACCATTCGAAATCGTCCCAATGGCTTTGAACCTCGATATACCAGTCCAAAATATCGCGATATGTCGTGGTTTCTATCACTCTTGAAAACCCATACCACACTCGGTGAACCAAGCACAGTCCATCCCATTCAACCGTACCGCGGCCACAACCCACTTTCAGCTTCTTCGCTAACCCAACCTCTTGGATGATCCATATTCGGATCCAGTAAAATCTGTTAATTAACATAACAACTGATATCCACTCCTCCAGAAAAGCTGGATTGGTCACCGTAGCCTCTATTAGCCACCTCTCGGGATTTTCCTGCTGCAGGGCCTTGTGGAGAAATGCGATTGCGGTACGGGCACGCCCTCCAGGTGTGCCAGTTCGCTGCCCATCTGGTTCGTTAATATGGCTTGCCGGGGCAAATGAGTCCACATCATCAGATATCCCTAGCTCAATGATAACTTGTTTCGCTTTCGAGTAGATGTGGCCCATCAACTTGACTTGTTGTGCGCATTCTTCAAAATCGGTTTGGTTTATGCAAATAGCATCTACCCATACAACCCTTTCCTGGACTGGGTCCCGCAAATGTCGAAGAACATTATATAGGTTGAGTGTAACATCAAGTCTGCGATCGCTAACGCATATAGAGAAGAAATGTGCCGAGTAAGGAATAAGTTTCGAGGGCTTCTTCCCCACATGTACGACAGCGCTTCAAAATCAACATCCTGGTCGTCAAGAGAAATCCGTCCGAAGGGAACATTTAACGTGGTCAGGGTCGCTTCCTGGAGCGAGCACGACAACACGAGTCTCTCGAGGACCAGTCAGCTTCTTATAGTCTGCTGGCGTCCAGGCTGGCAATTTCAATCGCCGTTTCCACTCGAATAAGGGCTTCGGTTATGGGCAGAGGCATGATGGAAACCGAACTGTTAAACGCGGAATTTTATGTCGTGGATGAGTTGGTCTAGAGATGGAGGTGAAGATGGGAGATGAAGAGGTGAGGGTAAGTGTGTCAGCCGAGTCAGCAAGGCTGGCGATTCGTTCCAGGGGAAATATTTCAGCCTCGCGTGGCTTTCTTGACTCACTGTGGAGTCATCTTCACCTTCCCTCCATCCTCCACTTCCACCACGGCTGTCCAATTCCTTCATGAATCGATTCCATGAATCATCCAACATTCTACGCGTGTCCTCCTCCATATTGAATTCTTTACTCCGCCAACCCTCAAGCCTTCGCGTTCTTGCGATCAAGATGTCGACCAACAACGCTCCTGAATCTTCGCAGCCTTCTGCAGCATCCACTAATGGAGTCTACAAACCACGGTACATAGATGTACGCCTCAATCCCCTCATCCAAAATCATCCTTCGGTATTATACGATGCTTCTCTGCAGATCAAATGCTAATGACGACTCACGCAGTAGATAGGTATCAACCTGACCGATCCAGTCTACACCGGCAAATACCACGGCACACAACGCCATCCGAACGACCTGTCCGGCGTTCTACAGCGCGCAAAGGACGCAGGATGCCAGAAGCTGATTGTCACTGGCTCGGACCTGACTGAGTCGAGGAAAGCTATCGAATTGGCTAAGGCACATCGTTCGTCCTCCACCTTCCCTACAACCAATAAACAAGACAAGATCAAGTGCTAACGGAGATTTTGGATGCAGCAGGCATGATCTTCTCTACAGTCGGCGTCCACCCCTGCTCCTGCCAGCAGTTCACAAAAACGCCCACCAGCGGCACCATCTTCCTAGCTCAGCTCAAAGCCCTCGCGCTCGCAGCTAAGGAATCAGGACATTGCGTCGCATTCGGTGAAATTGGCCTCGACTACGATCGTCTCGGGCTCTGCCCCAAAGATATCCAGCTCGAGTACTTTGCTAAACAACTAGACGTCGCAGTCGAAGTCGGACTGCCGCTCTTCCTACATTCAAGGGCTGCGCATGAAGATTTTGTCCGTTTGTTGAAGGAGAGGGAACGTGGATTGCAGCAGAGAGGAGTGGTACATAGTTTCACTGGCACGAAGGACGAGATGTTGGAGCTTGTGGAGATGGGCTGGGATATCGGCGTTAATGGATGTAGTCTGAAGACGGTGGAGAATTGTTTGGTGGTCAAGGAGATTCCACTCGAGAGGCTACAACTCGAGACTGATGGGCCGTGGTGCGAGATGAGGGCTAGCCATGCAGGGACAGTTCACTTGGAAAGGTATAAGGAGGAGAAGGAGGTTAAGTGGGTCAAGAAGGAGAAGTGGGTCGAAGGTGCAGCAATCAAAGGACGGAATGAGCCGTGTACAATTGGGAAGGTTGCTTGGGCTGTGGCGGGGATTAAAGGCATTGGTGTTGAGGTTGTTGCGGAGGCAGCGTGGAGGAATAGTGTTAGGATGTTTGGGCTAGGTGAGAAGGCAGAGGAGTCGTGACGGAAGCTTAGCGAGAGACAGGTATCAAAAGCATCCAGCTGGCAATAGCAACATTCGACAGTAGAAGAATACATGATAGATGGCCTTCGCTTTAGAATTAGTAATCAAAGACAATACCTCCTAGTCTGGATGTTCTCCTGGGAAGCTCACAAGGTGGGTTTCAGCGTCCAACTGCAAGTGCTTTCGTTATACGCAAACATTGGCAGCTCACAATTACGCGCTCCCATTTAGAGACCGCACGGTGAAGCGACCCTGCTGTCAGCCGCATCATCCAACATCCACCACTGCTTCATCTCTATGCTGTGCCTGAGTCTTGCGCGAAGTGTGCTCTCTGATTGGGTGGGGGGCAGCCGCATCGTAGCATGGCACTTAACTCTCACATCATCCGTTTCCCTGTTTAACCTATCCAACTACACTCCATCTCATATTTGCAGTCACTTCAACTCTTGATACGACGTTTACGGTTTTGAAGTATCTCTTTAATTTTTTCAACAGAACGAGCTACATTTCATAGTTTAGAGGCTGCTTAGTGGAATATGGGAGGAAGCGATCCAGAACCAGTGCAGGCTATTGAGGAGAAGGGCAAGGAGAGCTTTTGGTATGATAAGAATATCGATCGTGAGATTACTCCTGAGGTGAGGGGTCTAGAGTGTTTTGCTTCGCTCTTGTCTTGAATTATTTACCTCGATACTGATGGTACTTGGTACGAAGTTTCGCGAGTTCATCAAAACTTATAGTGGGATACCAGATGAGAAGATCTTGGAGCATGTATACGAAGTTGTGAGTACCGTCCGCCTTTTTGACGATATGTTGTTAGGGATGCGAATACGCAATTTAGCTGATGGATGAGAATAGAGAGAAAAGGCGTGGGTAATCCGCGCCTATCCTTGCACAGGTCAAGGACAGTTTCTGAACCCCTTGATTGTGAGGAGTCCAGCTTATGGAGAGATTGTGGAGAGATTGAAGAAAGGGGAGAGGCTGCTTGAGATTGGGTGTTTTATTGGGCATGATTTGAGGAGGTTGGTAAGTATTCTCCTTTTTTTTCAATCTAGTCTCTGTCTGGCTCGCGAACTGTGGGTAAGATCAAATGTTGACTTGAACAGGTTCATGATGGTGCACCTTCTGCAAATCTCTATGCAGCAGACATCGTCTCACATTGGGACGTAGGCTACACAATGTTCAACGACCGCTCCCGCTTCCATGCAACCTTCATCGAAACCGATATTCTGTCGCCCTCTCCTTCTTTCAACGCTCTGAGCTCATCAGTAGACATAATCTGGGCCTCCAAAGTTCTGCATCAATGGGATTGGGCGACTCAACTTGTGGCCCTGCGCTCTCTTATTGCGCTGTCCAAACCAGGCACCATGGTTGTTGGCTTCCATGCAGGATATGTGAAGGCAGACTTTCTGGAAGATTATAAGGTTTGGTTGCATGATGAGGAGAGCTGGAGGAAGATCTGGGAAGAGGTGGGCAGGGAGACGGGAACGAGGTGGAATGCGGGGCAAGTTTCACTGAGGGGTTTTGATGAGTTAGGGATTTCACTTGATTCAGTAGCATATCTGGGTGACAAGTGTAGGATGCTGGAGTTTGTAGTAAGGAGGATCGATTGATTAATGCGAGGCTTTAGTTTGATCGTTGAGATGGGTGAGGCTGGCTGTTGGTGGCGGAGGCCGAGGCGGAGCAAGGCTGCATGGATGCGGGCTACACAGGCGTCAGCGCATCCATAAACACGGAGTTCTCGCAAACCCTTTATCGATCTCAAACATTCTAAGGGCACCCGAACTATAATATATCACGATGAACAAGCTCGCCGCTTTCTTGCGACGCGGAAAGCTAAGGGCCCGCAAGGCTCAAACCGTATCTTTCGAGCATGTCCAGCAACAAGCCGCCCCAACCAGAGACCTTCCGAAACACGAGAGTGGCGTAATCGGAGTCGGACTCCCTACTTTTGCTTATGATCAGCTTGATCGCCAGTCTAATCATATACGTCTTGTTCGAATTCTTCCGCTTGACCCAGACTCCCCAGTGATCCAATGCGAGCTATTTCACGCCAACCTCGACGATCGTCCTTCTTTCAAAGCGCTCTCATACACATGGGGCAGCGATTCCGACCCCAAACACACTATATCCCTTAACGGATGTCAATTCGAAGTAAGGGACAATCTCTGGCATGCCTTGAGTCGATTTCAAGCCGGCAATATCGCACCAGTGATATGGATCGATGCCATATGCATCAACCAGTCGAGCGATGGGGAGAGAAACCACCAGGTTGCCAGGATGAAGATGATTTACGAGCAGGCCACAGAGGTAGTCGTTTGGCTTGGCGAAAGTTATAACGACAGCGATCTAGCACTTCAACTTGTGCAGGAACTCTATGAGCACCGCGAGTCGACAAAATGGATTGTGGATCGATTTGCAAAGCCGGACATTGTAAAGGCTCTGGAGGGTCTTAATGATTTATTCAATCGCGACTATTGGTGGAGAATTTGGATTGTGCAAGAGCTCACTATTGCGAGGAAGATCGTTTTTTATTGCGGCCAGAGTTCAATTGATGCAGGACACCTATATGCTGTCCAGCTACTATTTGGGCAAATGGACGCGCCATATGGGTTTCCCAGAAATCTCTTATTAAAGATTTTTCAAGGACACTCGGGCATCTCCGCCAGCGTTCAATTTAATGGAATAAAGGCTATCTATCAATGGAAGCAGGAGCTTGCCTCTACCAATCCTAGCTTCTTTTCCACTTTACAGCACCATTTCCACAAGGAATCTTCAGACCCAAGAGACATGATCTATGGACTAGCAGCCTTGGCAAATCAGAAAAGTAAATACAAAGTCGAGGTTGACTACAACTTATCAACCGCCGCTTTGTATACCAACTTCGCCAAACTAGAAATCGAGACTTCTAAGAAACTGGATATCCTCGCTCAGATTGTTCCAGGCCGAAGTATACACTTTTTGCCCTCATGGGTTCCAGATTGGTCGGCTGCTGCCAATCTCATAGCGCATGTCCACCTCTTTGGTACACATAAGGCGGAGATTCGTTATTTCTCTGCAGGTCAGACTGAAGCAGTCACTACCTTCGGAATTGACAATATGACCTTCAAAGGAGTCAATATTGGCCATATTAAACTTCTTAGCCCAGGGACTGGGATGACGGAGTGCCCGGACGTATTCAGTGGCGCCCTAGTACTTTTCAGTCTGTGGAAACTTTTCGCTAGAATAGACAGAACATCAAGTACAGAGCAGGAAGCCTTTTTTCGGACCCTGACGTTTAACGGTATGGAGGCGAAACATGTTGGACACCGGAGTACCATGGAGTTTCTCTCAGCGCTGTTAGGATATCTCGCTTTGATTCTCGTTAATAAGGGTTTGATCCGAGCGGACAGCAATTCGAAGCTTTTTCGCTACTGGGAAGAGTACTTAGTTCTGGAAAAGAAAGATCATCCGCATGAATATGCTCTAGAGGCAGATAGGAAGATACTTATGCAAGCTTGGTTAGATTTAATTCTCACCCACATCTGGGATCGTCGCTTCTTCATCAGCTCTTCTAAGGCAATGGGTCTGGGGTCGACGGAGATCATGGAAGGCGATCTCATTTGCATTCCCTTGGGGTGCTGTCACCCTCTTATCCTACGAAAAGTCGAGAACCACTACGTCAACCTAGGAGAGGCATATGTTGATGGATACATGTACGGAGAGGCAATGGAGATGCTGGAAAGAGGGGAGCTGAAGCTGGAAGAGTTTGAGTTGCATTGAACGCAAAGTCAACTTGATGTTTTTGGGCAATATTATATTCATCCCAACTTCTTAACATACTACTTATTACAAAGTCCAAACTGCGTTTCTCTTCCACGATTCTTGTTGATTGGTAGAGCACTCAGGCGTCTCACCCCCGCCGATCCCTCCAATATCAGCTTATACTGTCAATCACTTACATCACTAATTACATCACTGATCAATGCTTATTATCTTATACGGTAGAAATTAGTCATTATATCACTGATAAATAGTGCTTCGAATGTTCATATAATCAGGGAAACTGACTTGCATCACACACTCTCTCTTGTTATCCATCTTTAGCTGTACTTGACTCCCAATCAACCAACTAATCAATGGAAAACACTCTCTTAAGCTACGTGAGATCGTAATATTATCGCTAGAATGACAGTTCTTCCTAGCTCTCATTCTCTCACCCAACTGCTTAACCGTACTCACAAGCACTTGCCTCCTGTTATTCCTCCTTCCTCTCACCCATACTCGCAAACCACACAACACCATGCTGAACAAATTTCAGATCCGCCTCAAGCACACCATCTTTCCCATCTCCCCCAAACGCTCCATCAAACCCAGGAAGCTGGTCTTCAAAAGCATTCTTGCCGCGACAGATCTCCACCAGCGCTCCCTCGGTATCAGAAGGCGCACGCTAAATATAAATATTTGCATAAAATCCATCATTGGGCTAAGGAAATTGAAAGGGAATTTAGAAACATGGAACAAGGCAGAAAGAAGGAGCAAGAATGGGATATTTGGAGGTTGATCGAAAAACCCAAACTCTCAGCATAAGGACTCCGTAACTCACACCCCACATCTTGACCAGCTAGCCCGCATTCTCCAACGTCTTGATATCCATCTCTTTGTTCTTCCGTGGTGGGCCGCGCACCATCTCGGTATTCGCGTAAGATACGAGCTGAACGAGATAGCCTAACGTGCGCTGGTCCTTCGCGATCTCCTGCTCTGAATTCGGCATTGATTCGATGTCCTCGCCATTCACTCCAGCAGCTTGAACTTCGGCAGCATGAACTTCAACAGCATAAACCCCTTCAGTCACACCCTCACCAACCGCAAGCCACACAACACTCACATATCCAAAACCACCAGAATTCTGGGATTCAACATTGTGCTTGACAACCGAAGTAAAAGTCCGACAACAGAAAAACCTGTCCTCGTCCAGCAGTGAATCTACCTCAGTCAGAATACCCCATTTCCCACAAAGTTTTTGACAGCCAGCTTAGGTAGAATAAACGCAGTTCAAATTTCGTGAAACAGAAATGCTCGCGCGCATGATGGAGCTTTGTACTCCTAGTACGAGGGGAATAGGCTTGCTCATTGTAAGGTCGAACCGTCACCATCATTTGCTGCAATCGTGCCATATTTAGATGATCCCGTAAGGTGTGATTGGAGGTCGTAGTGTGTTCCCCTTTGGAAATGTGATGAGAAGTCAGATTTGAATGCGTCACGATGGCGGAGTCCAGGCGCAGTGTTAGGGGATTGGTTTATACGCTTGATTCAAAATCTGATTCGAATGGCGGGGCCGACGAGCAGTGAGAAGAACCCGAAGAAGCAAGACAAAGAAGTGAGAAATCGGGAGGTATATCGAGGTACAAACAGAGATTGAGGGGACTCGCATATTTCAGACGGCTGCAGACAGCAGCGTTTCCTTCTTGAAATCCTCGCTTATCCTCTTTGTTTATATCGCCCCTATCCTCCTACCTCGCTTACAATTTACGGCCTAAAACCAATACATTCTCACTTCAATCAAATTACCACTCCAGAGATCACGAGCATCGAGCACAAAGCCCACAACCCCACGAGTGATCAAAAGAACAGCGCAAAAGAAGGATTCGAACTCTAGCGACGAGGTTACTGGAATAAAACAGGACAAGAAGATCAAATATAGGAATGAGATTAATACCAAAGTGAGCGGAATAGAGGAGGGCATTTCTATTAGTCTATCCCTGAGAAATAAGTAATTTTATGCCTTGGACTATATTAAAGAGACGCGGACCGAATAACTTAATTCGGGATGAGTACCTTCGCTGCAAAGTATCGAGATTCTGACCAAGTGTCAAATTTCTCCTCTGCGCGTAAGAAAGAGAGATCAGGAGCAACGAAACTATCCCGTTCTCCGCCCTCCTCAAGATGCCATGTCACATTCACATTCCATTCAACAAGAAATTTGGAGATCTCTCAATGCATTTACATTGCCTCATTTCGCAATTGCGAATGGCGCAAGTCCAGCCTCAAAGCCGGCCCAGCTACAAAGCAGCAAATGCTCTTCGTGCCATATTCCCATCCATGCACCATGCCATGCCATCCCATCGTTCCTCAATATTATCTCATTACCTCCACCGAGTTTCCACACCCTCGAAAGATCGTCAACGCATGATGTCGTAAGTGTCTTCGAGAGAAAAAGAAGAAGAAAAGACGATTCGCAAAAAAGAGTATTCACAAGAAGCAGAAAGCAAGGGTATCTGTGCACCAGCCACATTCCAGACCATTTACATCCATTATTTCGTCCGCGTTTCTTTTGTTTCCCCAGATCCGTGTGATGTATGCATGCGAGAAGGGAATCGGTAGAGAGTATCTACGGCAGAGGACATGTCGCAAGATCGAAAGAGGATATCTAGAGCAACATAGCAGCGAGACCGGCGGCGGCTGCCACTCCAGCGAATGCCGTTTGACGGGCACCTCCACCGGAAGAGGAAGAGGTTGCGTGGGTTGCCTGGAGATGATTAGAGTATGACGAGAGAGAAGGGGGGAGGGAAACTTACAGCTGAGCCAACACTTGATGCCTTGGAGGCGAGGCTGGAAGCTGCACCTGAGAGCTGTTGATCGTTAGTCAATATTTTCGTTCCCTGTGTCCCAAAAATATAAGATGACTTACCGAAGAAGCAATACTGCTGGCAACTGAACCACCACTGCTGAAGACGGTAGTAGATCCGATGGTGGAAGTGAAAGTCGAGCCACCCGATGTCTCGACGGTGACAATAGCAGAGGTCGTAACAGCCGTGGAAAATCCACCGCCAGCGCCTCCAGCACCAACACTGCTGTAGATTGTGGTAGAGCCAGTAGTAGAGGTGAAGGTCGAGCCGCCGGAAGTCTCGACGGTTTTAAGGGCAGATGTAGTCACGGCCGTGGATCCACCAGCACCGCCAGCACCACCAGCACCAATAACGCTGTAAATTGTGGTAGAGCCAGTAGTGGAAGTGAAGGTCGAGCCACCAGAAGTCTCAACGGTCTTCAGGGCAGATGTAGTCACAGCTGTAGATCCGCCAGCGCCGCCAGCACCAGCCTAAATTCCAGTCAGCCAAGCTCCAATCCTCGTTCAAAAAAGTGAATATCTTACTCCAGTTCCTGTCGTGGTGGAAGTACCAGTAGCAACGGTGGTCAGGGTCGTAGCAGTTGTGGTAGAAGTGCCGCCATCTGCCCGAAGTCAGTGTTTGTCCATACAGAAAATGATTGATTGTTTGCACTTACTTCCACCAGCTCCTCCAGAGCCAGCAGTAGCAGCTGAAAGCGAGTTAGCATCGGTGCCTTGCATCATGGAGTCGATCCCGCGTCACTTACAGGCACAGAAGCTGCTGCCATATGCAATGACGCCCGCGGCGGTCTGAGGGCCGCAAACAGCGTTGGAGCAGTCACGGATACCATAGCTGAAGTCGGGGTTCTTGCAGAGACAGGCGTAGTCGTTGTTACCGCAGCCAAGCTCTCCGGCCTTTCCGAGCATGTTGTTGACGCAGAGGGTCTAGAGACGGAGAGTCAGCCATTGAGCAATATCGAGGACATTCCTGCGCAGCAGATGCCATTGACCACCAGGAGAGCACGCCCTGATAGCTATGGAGGTCCGCAAAGAGCAAGAGAGGAGGAAGTCAACTTACACCACAGGCTGGGAGGGAGGTCTGGGCGGAAACGGAGAAGGCGAATGCGCCGACGGCAAGCATGATTGTGGACTTCATCTTGACTGATTTCTGTACGAAGGAAGCTTGCAGGAGCGTCTTGACGTTGCTGTGCTTGCGGATGGATCTAGATTGTGGAGTGCGTTTGTGGAAGAAAGCGATGAGGTGCGCGAAGGAGGACGGAGGTTGAAGTAGGAAAGAAGGTTCTTGGCTACGAAGCGAGGAAGAGCGGAGGGCAGCCTTGCTTTTTGACCGCCGACCCAGCAAGAAGTGACGATGCTAAATTCACTTCCGGAGAGCAAGACACGATTGGCTGCACAGCAGGGCCAACTCAAATTCAATCAAATAGCATTCAGGCCCAGCACGCAATGGGCCTGGTCTGGCGCGCTTCCAGCTTAGACAGGTCACGGAAAGGCCGCAAAGGGCAGGCTACGTGGATGCTGGTGCTTGTGCCTGCCATGCCTGGCTGAACTGTGCAGGCCGGCGAGCTGCCAAACTGCAGACGAGGTGAAGCTTGATGCTGGTTCTGCCAGGTTGACGCAAAGCTTGGAAGGGAAGTTCCTCTCAATGGAGCTAGACGTGGGGTCTATTCTCCATGCAGTCTAGACAGATCTTTGGGCCGCTGCTTCATCCTGGCACCGCTGCAGGGAAGTAGACGCCCAGCCACAGCTCGGGAGCTGGGAAGTGCTGCACAGTGGCCGAGGCGAGCAGCAAGAATGGCTGGGGAGATCAGCACCTTAATTTTGCAGCAGCATCTAGAAGACCAGCAGAACGGAGATTGCAGTCCTGCATCCCCAGATTCTGTGTCTTCCGAGCTCTATTTCTGTTTCACAAAAGGGACATAATCCCATTCGTGGTATCGTTCCTGAAAACAAAGGGTAATTCATTTCGAGGTGGAGAAGCAGCTGGTCCATCAGATCATGTCACCGTGGAAAAAGCAAAGCAAAGCAAGTTGAGGTGAAGTTCGCCTCTGTACCCCTGCCCCTGGTGACGATCCCAGTTCCTGATTTCACTGGCCAGGCTAAGACAACGCTGCTCTACGATTGGGCGAAAGGTCAATCTGCGTGTCTTTCCAAGCAAACTTTCCCATGAAAGCACTTTTCGGGCAGCAGGGGACGGCACTCTTGCAGCTTACCAGCCACTCAGCATGCTGCCCATTGAGTGAGGGGAAGCTTGGACCTGAGTGTTCCTTGGTTGGAGACGTCACGTCAGCGAGCGAAGGGTCTTTTCTCGTTGCTGCTGCATGCATGATGCTCACAGCTCGAGAGGGGTTGCTGCATGGCCAGATCACTCCATTATTCGCTCTGTTTTTCTCGCCAGCGCATTGAGCTTCGAATCAAGACTCATCCTAATTATTCCCAGTCATAAGTCATTTGTTCGAACCTCAAACTCAATTGATTGTCCTTTCAATGGGTTCCGAGCTAAAGAATATAAAATTAAGGGGAAACCTTCATCTTTGATATCGCGAAGAACCAGAAATTCCACTATCAGTGATGTCACACCAAGCCTATATCCCTGCAGCTATCATCTCATTCTTATTTCGCGCCCCGTTCCTCGTCCAACCAAGGAACAGTACTACCATGTTTCAAGACAAATGACCAGCGGGAACCAATCCCACGATACTGCTCCTGCCATGATTCTCGAGATGAGTGAGCCGTGCATCGCTCCGACGGCACTTCTCCCAGCCAACGGACACAAAAGCGACAAGGGGTGTGAGACATCGTGGCTGAAGAGATCTCAGATCTAGACTCCCGGTTCAGCGCAACAAGGGTGTGAGCCACATCATCACCTCCGAGCTCCACGACTGTGGCTTTGCACTCCCTCACTCTCTTCCCCTCATCCCATTCCAGTAATTTCATCTTCAAACCTATAATCTCTATAGAACCGTTAGAAAGGCTTACGAGTTGATGTGTGGCGAATTCTTCGTTCAATCTTGCTTGCTCCGTGCAGAGACCGAGTAACACAGCAATGCACAGCATCAGATACTGCAGCAACCTGAGTGCGCGTGCAAAAAAGTGAGACACGTCCGCTTGAGCTTCTCCGAGACCTTGTGCGTTGTCACGACTCACGGCACGTTACTCCGGGCGATGATCGGATCAGATCAGCTGTTTCTCGTGACTTCGAGACCGAAACTTTACTCAATTGCTTTGTTCCTCGTAAATCATTACGCGTAGGTTCGACAATGAGCATCGAATGAAGATCAAACGGAATATCTAATCTCCAAACCCTCCCGGTTCGTGAGAAAACGAGAGAGAATATGCTCCAAAAGAACCTGTTGCTGCCAATCCTCCGAGTTCGTTCACCGCTCTCAGCCACGATCCCCAACCCCGCTCCGTCCGAGCCTGAAGATCGTGAGCGAGGTCCCCGAAGCGGCCTCACTGACATAAAAGATCTTCTTTCTGTTCCCCTTCGAGCACGAGTCAGTCTCTGCACATCAGTCAGCACCAACCTCTGTCTCACCCAACCGCATACAGTATCTGCCCTCTTATCACCCGTGATCATGTCTCGCCTCGCTCAGTCCGAAAATGCAATGCAAGGCTACAAACTAAACTATCTTACCAGCCTCGTGAAAAATGACAACATTTGTCTCACCCCTCCAACCCCACAAATCCTGCAGCCTCGTCACGTTTTTCCCATCCTCCCATCACTCTTTGCCTTTCCCTACCTAACCATTTCCGCACGCACTCCACCGAACCTCTCTCACTAAAGCCCCACCAGCAATTCCTAGTCCTATGTCTCTCCAACACGCCGTTCCCTCACCCCAACCACTCGCCCCTCCACGTCCTCAAAGCTCGAAGCATGACCGCATATGTCTCACCTTCCCGTGGCGGCCCAACCTCTCGCCACGAGCCGCAACACCGCATGACAATGCTGCAGCCAAACTTCTCATCACGTTTTTTGCATCACCCCACTAGATTGCAGCATGTCTTTCACGCTGTCTGTCACCTGCCCAGATGCTCCTCTCACGGAAGAACTGAGAAGCTACCTCGCCCCGCTGTTAAAGGCAAGCTTCACCACTAACCTCACCGCCAGACGATAGCTCTCTGACTTACAGCGTCACCCGCGCAGTGCAGCGGGATCTTCCCGAACCCGAGTTGAGCTACTGCCCTGGACCTGCACGGCGTCACTGCAAGTCAGAGATAGTGTCGTGAACTATTCGTCACACCTGCACCAGGTACATTCATGTAAGACTTGAATCACGAGAAGCGGCGCGCAAAAAGTATGTGTACCCATTTATTCAACATAAACATACAACAATTCCCTCGTTCTTTGCTTGGTGCCTCTGGCATCCAAGCATCTGGCATCCATGCATCCATGCATGCATTCAAGAAGCCATATTATCAATCCATCCAGAAACAGTCCTACAATGCAAAACGCGAGGCGATATAAGAGCACAGCGCCGTAATCAAACAGTAAGATAAATGAGAAATGAAAAGCGTGAGCCATGCAACCGTGTATCCTTCATCAAAAATCGAGTCTATCCGCTGCACATCAGGCACTCCTCTCTATTATCAATGCTGCCTAGAAGAGTCGTTAGTGATTGCTTTTGACACAAAAGGGTAGGAAGCTTACATTGCAACGCGGCCTCAGCATAAATGTCACTCTCGCGCTCGTCACTCTCCTTCTTGCTGTCTTCTTCTTGCTTCTTGTCCTCTACAGCGGGCGCAGGGAGATTGACCTTGGATGGGACGACAGTTGGCTCAGTGGCCAGAGACTTGGGGCTGTCGCCTTCCGGAATATCAGCCTTGAAGGCAGGTGTCTTCACAACAGCTGCGGCATCGAACTTCTTGTTCTCAGACGCCGGTGGCGGGGTCGCCGTCGGCGTCGGGATCCCGTTTGGGGCACCGTTTGATCGCTTGGCATACATTGGCTGAGGGCCAGGAGACTGGGTGATATATCCAGTGGATGGTCTCTTCTTGGCTGGTCGCTCACGAGCAACATTGGTATCAGCTACTAGAAGAGCTTCTTGATCGACAGTGAACTGGATAGGAGCTGAAGCGGCCATAGTACGAAGATAGTACATGCCAGTCTTCAGACCAAGCTTCCACCCTGCAAAGTGCATGCTGGTGATTTTGCCCATTGTTGGATCCTTCATGTGAATATTCATCGATTGCGATTGATCAATGTATGCACCACGGTCAGCAGCCATTTGAACAATGGTGCGTTGTGAGATCTCCCAGACAGTCTTGTAGAGAGCCTTGATGTCTGCAGGGATATTGGGGATGTTCTGGATTGAACCGCCATCGGCGATGATTCGATTCTTCATGTTGTCGGACCAGAGACCCATGTCAACAAGATCCTTCAAGAGCCATGGGTTGACGACTTGGAATTCTCCAGCGAGCACACGACGAGAGTAGATGTTAGATGTGTATGGCTCGAAGCACTCGTTGAAACCGAGAATCTGAGAAGTGCTGGCTGTTGGCATGGGAGCAACCAAAAGAGAGTTGCGGATACCGTGTTGCTTGATTTGTTGCTTCAAGCTGTCCCAATCCCAAAGATCGGTTGGTGTAACACCCCACATGTCATATTGGAGCTCACCCTTGGATGCTGGGGAGCCTTCATAGGTCTCATAAGCACCATCAACCTTGGCAAGCTCAACAGAAGCAGTAAGAGCAGCGTGGTAGATAGTCTCGAAGATTTGGATGTTGAGGTGCTTGGCCTCGGGTGAGTCAAAAGGCAGACGAAGAGCCAAGAAAGCATCGGCAAGACCTTGAACACCAACGGCGATAGGTCGATGACGAAAGTTGCTCTTTCGCGCCTCGGGAACAGGGTAGTAGTTGACATCGATGATCTTGTTCAAGTTCTTGACGACAACTTGACAGACTTCGTGCAGTCGTTGGAAATCGTATGTCCCATCGTTTGTGTTGACATAGGTTGGGAGAGCGAGTGAGGCTAAGTTGCACACAGCAACTTCGTCGGGTGCGCAGTACTCGACAATCTCAGTACACAAGTTGGAGCTTCGGATTGTGCCAAGGTTCTTTTGGTTGCTCTTTCGGTTGCAGGCATCCTTGTAGAGCATGAAGGGGTTTCCAGTCTCGGTTTGAGCTTCAAGGATGGAGTACCAGAGCTTTTGGGCTTTGATGGTCTTGCGACCCTTGCCTTCACGCTCATACTTCTCGTACAGAGCCTCGAACTCGTCTCCATAGACATCAGCCAAGCCAGGGCACTCATTCGGGCACATCAGAGTCCACTCGGCGTTCTTCTCAACACGCTTCATGAAAAGATCAGGAATCCAGAGAGCGTAGAAGAGATCACGAGCGCGAACTTCTTCTTTGCCGTGGTTCTTTCGCAGATCAAGGTATTCGAAGACGTCTGCATGCCATGGCTCAAGGTAGATAGCAAAGGCACCAGGTCGCTTGTTTCCTCCTTGATCAACATATCTGGCTGTGTTGTTGAAAACTCGGAGCATGGGAACGATGCCGTTGGAGTTTCCGTTTGTACCAGCAATGTACGCTCCAGTGGCGCGAATTCTGTGGATGTTCAGACCAATGCCTCCAGCGTTCTTTGAGATCATGGCACATGTCTTTAATGTATCGTAGATACCATCAATGCTATCTTCCTTCATGTCAACCAAGAAGCAAGACGACAGCTGTGCTTGTGGTGTACCAGCGGCGAAAAGCGTTGGAGAAGCGTGTGTGAAGCATTTGCTGGACATCAAGTTGTACGTCTCAATCGCAGCCTCGATATCTTCGCCGTGAATGCCAACCGCCACCCGCATGATCATGTGTTGTGGACGCTCGACAATCTTGCCATCGAGGCGGAGGAGGTATGATCGCTCAAGAGTCTTGAACCCGAAGTATTGGTAGTTGAAATCACGGTCGTAGACAATGGCAGAGTTGAGCTCAGCTTCATGCTTCAGCACACAATCGTACATCTTCTTGCTGATCATGGGAGACAGCTTGTTATTCTTAGGATTGACATAGTGGTACAGGTCGGAAACAACTGTCGAGAATTGTTTCTTTGTCTGCTTGTGGAGATTCGAGACTGCGATTCGCGCAGCGAGGATGGCATAGTCGGGATGGGTAACGGTCATGTATGCAGCAGTCTCGGCGGCCTGGAAGACGAGGTTAGCAAGTGATCAAGACGCGTCTGAACGCGTTGAAACTTTGGAAACGTAAGAAACTTACAAGATTGTCAAGCTCTACAGTTGTGACACCTTGGTAAACACCTGAGATGACCTTTTGTGTAATTGCTGCTGCGTCGACATGGTCGGCATCGAGTCCATAACACAGACGCGAGACTCGAGCGGTAATCTTGTCGAATTGAACGCGCTCCTTGCGGCCATCTGTAGATTGATAAGCCGATGCTATCGTAGACTGGAGGAGAGATACATACCGCGTTTATACACGTACATGATGGCGACGTGATCTGGTGCTGGAGATGGCGGGGTCAATGGCGAGATGAGGGAGGATGGCGTTGCGTGTGTATGCGCGTGTCAATGTGGATGTTGCAGCGGGATGAAATGCAACTTGACACAATGATTGACTCGAGGGAAGAAGCTGGAGTCAACGAGGGTAGTGGAGGAAGGTTGGTGTTGAAGAGGGAGGAGGAATGTTTTTGAAGGGAAAGTACTTTACGCGACTTCGGGAAAGCGCGTTCTCGTTTGTCAGCTAGCGCCTGGACATAACAACGCGAAACCACTTTCGCTTTTGCTGCCTGGATCCCTGGAGCAACAGATTCCCTGGCTGACAGACTGAGGATGCAAAATTGCAGATCTCTCATTCGGTTTGAGTCACCATCAGAAATGTTCCTTGTACCTCCGAAAGTCGCGATTTGAGCTGCAGAATGTCGCGTCAAGGATTCGCCACATCACGTGTGCAATAAGAAAGAAAGGGGCAACTCAAAAACACTTTTACAAGAAATATCCAATCAATTCTCTATAAATGGGGTATTATTTCGCTACAAGTGCCAGCTCCTTCTTCTGCCTCAACTTAACCAACTTCTCCATCTGTACAATCCACCTCTTGGCAAATTCCTCCTCTGTAAATCTCTTCGCCGACTCTCGAGCTCGGAGACGTATTGCAAGTTTGTCTTCAAGAGCGAGGGCCTGCTCGAAAGCCTCGGCAAACTCGGTTGCCGTTGTTGCATGGAAGCCTTTGACTGTTAGTAATTGAAGTTCAAAGGGTGGGGAAATCTTACCTGTAGGTTCGTCCTTGATCTTCGTCACAATGTCAATCTTCGGACCTCCAGAGTCATGCACAACAGAGATCAACCCCGCTGCCTGGTATTCCACAACGCCAATTCCAAAATGCTCATTCCACATCCCATTCACACCAATGCTTGCCTTCCTCAGCCATTCCAAGATTTCTGGCCACGAAGCATCAAGGTGAAACTCCACGCTCTCTTTAATCTGGAGCTCATTTGCTAGGAGCCTCAGCTCGTATACTCTCTTGGAGTCTCCATCGTCCCTTACGCTGCCAACCAATACCAACTTCGCACCTCTTGTGGCAGGAGTTCTGGTATTCATAAATTCGGCGAACGCGGTGAGGATAAGTTGGTGATTCTTCTCGGGGCGGAATTGTGCAATGTAAAGCAGTATGCTCTCCCTCTTCTTCTCACTAGCCTCCGACACCTCAATCTCCCTCTCCAACTCCTCGACCGCCACTGGCGGATAGACAACACAAGGTCTTGTCGCATTCATCTCCCTTCGCCACCCGTCCCATAATGACTTGATGTGTCCCAGTGTCCATGTCGAGTTGGTCATCACTACATCTATAGAGCCGCCAACCGCAGAATACATAGATGCGAAAAGCTCCCAGTAAATCTTCTTGAATACTCCAACAGTACCCGCGCCTTGCCCTGCGTTCACCCCCTGTGTTCCTGTGGCAGATTTTGGATCCAAGGAGCTGAGCATGTCTGTGGAGATTGTGGGATAGTGAACATAGGCGGCAGTTGGTACGTCTCGGAAGAGGATCTTCGAGAATCCAAGCGCAAAAGCATAACCCATTGTATCAACAAATATGTCTGGCGTGAGGAGGGAGAAACAGTCCCATGTCATGACAAGGGAGCCGATAGATTGGCCGAGAAGTGTGAAATGTGGCCATGAAGATGCGAGGACCCAGGAACGAGTCGTGAGATAGAGGAAGGTCACGGTCGGAGGATGGAGGTGGATGTTGAACCGGTTCTGTGATCGGAGTGGTTAGCCTGGTAACTCGGAGCGCATACAGAAGAAATCTACCTTGACTCGTGCTAGAATCGCAGCTTTATCCACATCATGATCCCCAGTATACACAATACATTTTGCTTTCGGCCAGCGCTTCTGTGTTGCTCTGATCGCAGCCCAGAGGACTCGTTCTCCGCCGCCTCCTGCATTACTACTTTCATCAGCAGCGCGTCCAGCAGAACCAGAAGAGGGGGAACATACCAGAACGGATGCAAGAATCCCACAATACCATCCCACTCCTCCTCCCCTTTCTCTCCATTCTTCGCTGTCCCAACAGCATACGTGTCGATACTCTCCCAATCATCACTGTTGCGCCGGTCCTTCCCGTCCTCTTCCCATTCTGCTTGGTCCTTCTCCGTCAACTCTAGAATCTGCGCTTTCCTGCCAGCCGTCTTATTCCTCAGGTATGTCCCTGCGATGCGTCCAAGCCAGAAGACGAGTTTCGGGCCCAGGAGTACAATCGCCAGTGGGATGCAACCGAGCGTGAGGGCGACGATGATGGTTCTTGGAAGGTTGTTCGTGCCGAAAGTCCAGACCTCGCTGCCATCTGGGGCCAAACACACTTGTTCCGGCATCTTCGCTGATTGTCTGGAGTTGATGGTTCTGGCAGAGACACGAGGCGGAGAGTTGGCTATCTTGGCATCTGCGGGAGCTCGCGGCCGCCACGTTCTGCACCTTCCAGAACGCGACCTAGCGTCGGTATTCTGGACAGCAGATACCGATGTCAATATTATCGAAATTGATATGAGCCGACTTCTGACCTTCCTTCTGCAGCACAAAAGCTCACCAAGGTGGCACAGGACAGGTCAATGCTGACGACTTAATTGACGCAGTTGATTTGACTGAACGTGTCTCTGCTCAATTGGGCTCCGCCAACAATGGCCTCCCTCTTCCGCTCTCCTCCTTTCCGGCCTGCTTGCTCAGCACCGAAGCTCTCGAAGCTCTTCCTCCAGCTCCCGCCCAGCTGCCGCTCCTTCCACGCTTCTCCAAAACCCCAATCGATCGTCCTTGTTGCACACGATGCTCTTACAAGCCTACATTCTTTCACCGGCCTCCCCTGGGCCTACATGATTCCGCTCTTTGCCTTGACCCTCCGCACAACACTCATCCTGCCTATCTCTATATACCAACGGCGCATAAATCAACGACAAGCTGCTCTGGTACCCATAATCCAGTCATGGCGGCATGCTCTTCAACACGAGACCATGCGAGAAGTAGGACATCTGGGACCCATCGTCGCACAAAATACACTCGTACGCAAGCTACGAAGAAAACAGATTGAAATATACCGGCGCTGGGGGTGTGGAAGATGGAAGAACTATTTGGGTATAGTGCAGCTACCTGTATTTCTTATCACGATGGAAGCCCTTCGTGCCATGGCGGGTGCTCAGCAGGGGTGGTGGGGAATGATGACAGGTTCTGGCAAAGTTGCTGATGCCGAAGGGGTGCTCACAGCTGATGGACTTACTGGCACTGCTTTGATTCCAGTTGAGAGTTCATTTGCAACTGAAGGCGCTTTATGGTTTCCGAACCTCCTCCTGGCGGATCCGCAGCTCTTGTTGCCTTTCATGCTCTCGGGAGCCATCCTGCTCAATCTCTTCGGACACAAAGCTGTAGCTCTGGGCCCATGGATGACCCGATTTCGGAGATCAATGGGTATTGTTGCTTTGGCAGTTGGTCCGATTATGATGCATGTACCCAGTGCATTGGTGCTCTACTGGGTCAGCTCGAGCATGCTGGCTTATGGGCAGTCCTTATTGTTGGAAAGATTGATGCCGATCAAAAAGCCTGTCACGCTCTGCAAACCAAAGAGACCCATGAGGTCCGGATTGGGACTTCCTGAGAAGAAGCCTTGAACGAGGCATTGTATGATAAAGGAACAAAGGGTGATCAATAGACGCATTTTGCCTACATTTCACAATTCCCAGACCAGGTTAAACTGGACTCGCACGGGCGAACCTCTCTCTTTCATCAACAATGACATCTTCACCGATGCATTCATACTGAGCGCTTGACTGATTAATTATGGCATCAGAGTGCTTACCTTCTTTTCTGTCTGCGTTGGAAAAAGGGGTAGATCACGTGGGATATTGTTTTTACCGAGGACAGTCTAGACGTCACCCCTTCTTGGCACCTTGCAGACCTGCATCAAAACTTCAAAGCAGAAGAACTTTCTTCCGCTCGTGTCGTGGCACCGCGCTATGAAAGCTTTCGGCTGGAAGTTATTTTCCTCTTGAGCAAAACCCTTGAAGTTTTTTGGGGATGGAGACCCTGAAGTTTCATCCCACATGTCAAACGATGTCGGCAGCTGAAATTGATCTCGCGTCATGCTCGTCTATCGATAGCTTTGTAGACTAAGACCGAACGGACTGCCTCTAGTGAGAACCTTAGAGCCTTGCAGATCAACGCGAGAGCTGTGGCTGATGATCAGCGTATTGCTAACTGACGTCAGAAGGATTTAAGTCGCTCGAGGCTGCTTTGAATATAACTCGAGCTGGTTCGAATATTCAACGATGCATGAACAAATTGAGCAGTATTTGATGTGGTTTCCTCTTCAGCAATAACTGAAAATATAAAGTAGCTAAAGACAAAGTCAATGACTCGTGCGTTGTTTCCCTTCTACAGGCTGTAGCCCTCACCATATGTCACTGAGCGTCTAGCCCTTTCGTCTTATGAGGACTAGTAGTCCCCACAAAATTGACGAGACCTTCCCTGGGATGATCAACCGCCTACGATCAAGCCACAGCGGGGATGACGACTCCCTACCTTGGCGATCTTAATTTCTACTTCTGTTGTTTTCTTGGAAATTGGCTTATTTTTTAGCTCCTTCTGCTCTTCGCTACGAGATTTCGTTCTTGTAATCCGTTCATATAATATTACCAACTTCCAAATCGGCGAATGCATGTAGAAGTGAACTTTGAAAACTGACCTAAGGAGGAACCCTTCATAGTTGTCCCGTCAAAGGGTGCGCCCAGTTACTGCTAGCAAAATGGTTGGCCTTTCCCAGAATTTCTCTCCCTCCCACGTCCCCAGTCCTATTCTTCTTGATCGAGCACGCGAAAATATGACTGATTTCTCATCTTCCAGTCGACCGATACAAATAATGCGGGTTCTAATACCCACACAAATACATCCAATTCCCTCTCGGGCTTCCTATCAACACTGGTGCCTGTCGCAGCAGAAGCCGTGCTCTTCTTTGGTATCTTCCTGGTTATGCGAACCAAGAAGCAGCGCGTGTATCGACCAAGAACATATTTGTCAACACTCAGAGATCAGTGAGTTGAATTTACAGCCGGTACTGGACCAAGAACTGACACCGTTCAGAGAAAAGTCTGAACCGCTTCCAGAAGGGAAAACGAACTGGTTTGGCAGTTTCAAAAGCATTCCAGACGAATATGTTCTCAACCATCAATCCCTCGATGGATACCTCTACCTGCGCTTTCTCAAGATGCTGACGATTATATGTTTTGTTGGGTGTTGCTTGACTTTCCCCGTCCTCTTCCCTGTCAACGGTACAGGTGGTGGTGGTCAACAGCAACTGGATATTTTATCCTTCTCGAACATCAATCAGAGTGGCAAGAATAGATATTACGCACATGTCTTTATTGGATGGATCTTCTTTAGTAAGTCGTATGCCAGTTGTATCACGATGGTCAACTACTAACAGGGACAGGCTTCGTAATGTGGATCATCACGCGAGAGACAATCTATTTTATCAACCTGCGGCGTGCTTACCTCCTCGCTCCCTTCAACGCAGCCAGAATCTCCTCTCGAACAGTTCTTTTTACCGATGTACCCGCCGAATACCAAAACAAAGAGAAGCTTCAAGCTCTTTTTGGAGGCACAATGAGGCGGTCATGGTTGGCAACTGATTGTAAGGACTTGACCGACAAAGTGGAGGAGCGAGATAAGGATGCACTAAAGCTTGAGGGTGCCGAGATCAAGTTGATTCAGAAGGCCAACAAGCGACGAATGAAGTGGGAGAAGAAAAATGAAAAGACAAAGACGGCACCAGCTGCTGATAGCGAGGATGCCGAGATCGCAACCCCTGGCTCTCGATGGTTGGAGAAGAAGGATCGACCAACGCATAGGCTGGGCAAGATTCCACTTATTGGCAAGAAGGTTGATACCATCGAGTGGTCTCGGACTGAGTTGAGAAGGCTTGTTCCCGAGGTCGAGAAAGACCAAGCTGCCCATCTGCACTACGAGGGGAAGCTCATTCCTGCTGTGTTTATTGAGTTCAATACTCAACAGGCTGCTGAAGCTGCATTCAGAAGGATGACTCCAAGGAAATCCCCGCACATGAACCCTCGCGCTATCTCTGTCACGCCTGAAGAGGTCGTCTGGAAGAACCTCAAGATCAAGAAGACGGAGAGAAGAGGGAGGAAGATTGCTACCACAACGTTCATCACTCTGATGATCATCTTTTGGGCAATTCCTGTTGCCGTTGTTGGCGCTATTAGCAATATCAACTACTTAGTTGAACGTGAGTATCTGCAATCAACTGTTCGCTTTGAAGTTTGCTAATATTTAGCAACAGAGGTTAAATTCCTCTCCTTCATCGAGAATATCCCCAAGGTCATATTGGGCGTTGTGACTGGGTTGCTCCCGTCCGTTCTTCTTGCTGTCTTGATGGCATTGGTGCCAATCGTTTGTCGATGTAAGCCAGCACTTCCCTTCAGTTCAAGCAATACTAACACTGGACCCAAGGGATGGCAAAACTTAGCGGGGAAGTCACTTTACCAGCAGTGGAGCTCAAGACGCAATCTTGGTATATGGCATTCCAAGTCATCCAGGTCTTCCTTGTCACAACCTTTTCTTCGGGAGCTGCGTCCTCAGCTGCTCAAATTGTGTCAAACCCTGGGTCTGCTACAACACTCCTGGCTGAGAACTTGCCAAAGGCCTCTAACTTCTACATCTCTTACTTCATCTTGCAAGGGCTGGGAATTGCGGCTGGAGACCTTTTGAATATTGGGGCACTGGCTATGTTGACAGTTGTTGGAAAGTTCCTCGACAAATCTCCGAGGAAGATGTTCAAACGCTTTATCACTTTATCGGGATTGGGCTGGGGATCCATGTACCCTAAGTTCGGTAATCTTGGTATTATTGGTACGATCTAATTACTATTTTCTAATGGGTAATGCTGACACCGCTCTAGCTATCACATACTCTATCATCGCCCCACTCGTACTCGGCTTTGCAACCATTGGTTTCGCGCTCATCTACCTTGCTGTCCGCTACAACTCGTTCTACGTCTTGACTAACAACATCGACACCAAAGGTGCCGCATATGCCAAAGCTCTCCAACAACTCATGACGGGCGTCTACCTCTCCGAAGTGTGCCTCATCGGCCTCTTCGCCATCAACACAGCCCCCGGTCCAATCGTGCTCATGGCCGTCTTCCTCGGCGCCACAATAATCTACCACGTCCTGATGCGTCAAGCACTAAAGCCTCTCATGGTGTACCTCCCAGATGACATGGAGAACGAAGATCGAACATCCATGTTCTCCAAATCAGACCACAAGTCCTACGATGCTGCCAAGGCCGGTGGCCCTCCGAGTGATGCGGAACCTGTTGCGGCCAAGAAGCTTTCTGCCAAGAAAGCAGGATTCTTTGGTCGAATATTTGACGTGCGGAAGTTCAAGAGCTTCAACAACGCCAAGTCCCTGGTCCCGAAGTACGCGCCACCGCAATATGAAAGTGAGGATGCGGAGCAGGCCTACTTTGATCCTGCCATCACGTCTCCGGTTCCGAAATTGTGGATCGCGAGAGACGAGATGGGGATTTCGAGGAAGGAGATCATGGATACGAGGGACGTTGTGCCGATTAGTGATGAATTTGCGTGGTTAAATGAAAAGGGGAAGATTGTTTGGGATGAGGAGAGGGTGTTGGATGTACCAGTTTGGCAGAAGAGGGTTGATTATTAAGTGAGCTGGAAAGAGGCTATTATTGTTAGTGCTGATCTGTAGGAGCAGATATTTAATGTGGAGTGTTTGGATTCAACTTAAAGGTTTTGTAACATGTGCATTTGCTGAGTTTTGGGCTTTAAGGATTATCAAATATTCGCCATATAGGACAGACCAGATATACCAACCATAAGTGTGAGTAATATGAGGGTTTTTTATCTCACCTCTCTTTCACTGCTAGTCAATCAGCTATACTGATAACTTTCGCCCAGAATTTGTCCTAGCTGTGCTTCATCTCGCGTCTTATTCCAATGTAAACTTGCCAAGTCTTCGATGGATGTTGCCAAACAACTCGATCACTCCCAACCCATGATCTCTCGATGTCTGACAAACCGTTTTAAGAGCGAGTAGAACGAAACGAAAAGAAGATATGTGCTGCAGTCTAGCCGTTGGTGGTTGTGTCAACCATTGCTTTTACATCTCCTGGATATCTATCTTGAAAGTGTAGAATGATAGCAAAACTAGTACCGTCATAAGTGATGGATGCAACAGTAGCAAACACGTCACTCCTATCCGGCGTGACCTATTTACAAGAACTTTGTTGCGTTTCTTTGATGCATTCAGACGGATACCAGATTTCAAGGCCATGTAGTGCCTAACAAAGCCCTGTTCTGAATATGCATACTTCGAATATTCGAAAATGCTATCCTTTTCACTCTCTTGTTTCACGTATACAATTTCGTCCACAGACCCTTCCACTTCGGCAACGTTGATTGGAACGAGTATCTCATAGTTCACCCGTTCGAAGCCATCTCTTGACGACGTCTTCTTTAGTTGCATACCCCACAGCATGTTCAATTTCAAATTGAAGGCGTCTCGTCTTTAACAGTTCAAAATTGCCAGAAAGCTACCTGGCAGATCGAACTACTTCAGGGGCAATCGTACTTGAACCCCTTCACTATCGAGACACTACCTCTGAAATTTGTGAGAGAGGAAATGATATCACCTGAATCTCTGAAAGCCGACGGTCTTGTAGTCAGAAGCCCTTTAGGCAAAGAGAGGTCCCCGTAAGGTACCTATCAGGTGAAGATAGGAAGGTCGTCCGAGTTCGTTATGATTTCCTCCTGAAGTCTGATGAAGGCGTTTTCGCATTCACTATACAATATGGGTATAGCAACTATGAAGATACCCAGTAAACAACAAGCCAAATATTCTTTTCTGGTCGTTTCTCGCCACGAAACCTATGAGATCCTCTGGGAAATGCTAGCCTCGGTGAGGTCGCCATGAAGCAGGAATTGTGCCAGTAATGCAGTAATGTAGGTTACAGCCTTCTGCAGCCTCGATTCGGTTCCAATTTCTTCCCAATCGTTCTTGGAAAAGTGTCAAGCTTGGAGTCAAAGCTTTGAAGAGCACACGTCCCGGGAGTGCCTGAGTGAGTCAACATACGTCATGGTGGGGTTGCTGGGCATTTTGTTTGGATTCAGATGAAGACATGAAGGGCAATCAAAAGATTCTCCACCAAACCGTCACGAGGTCCAAGAAAACAGCTTCTAGACTCATCCAAAGCCTCGCTCTCCTGCACTCACCGCTCCAGAGTCCTCGAACGAGTCAGCCTCGTCGCAAACCTCACGTCGCACAACCCGCGAGAAAGACGGTGAGGCTCACCTCGCCATCCGCCCTGTTCCCGGTATCGGCAGCCATCGGGCGCGGTCCCAGGCATCTTTTCACGAGAGGGAAAGAAATGATGGAGTGACGAGCGATCCCTTGCATTGCATTACATCCTTCTTATCTAACCCTAGAGTGCTGGCTGACCCTATCTGCAGTGACCTGCTGCAGCGCCTGCACGGTGCGAATGCAGCACGAACTGGTCATGGGGTTACAGAGGATAGGGTCAGCCAGTACTTTCGTGCCGCATTGCAGGTGGCGACGCGCATTGGTTACACCGCCTCCTGCTAGGGTCAGGCAGGACAAACCGTCGTTGCGGGGTCGTGTCGTCGTGCCGCATCGAGCAAATCATTCAGGGGCCAGCGCAGATAGGGTCAGCCAATAATCCCCATGCGGGCAAGAAGATAGGAGATAGCTGCGCAGAGCGGCGTGGTTGGCTAACCCTATCCTGCCTGACCCCAGCCCCGTTACACGGGGAATCCAATGGTACTGTTCCACAATCGTCCGAGCTGGGCCTGAAGGGACTTATCCCGCTGACCCTATGACCTCTTTTCATGGGATGCGGGCAGCGTGGTTGGAGAAGGTTTCCAACGGCTTAAATGTTTCACTCCGGCGAAGGAATCTGGGGAAAACTGTTGCAAAGCCAAGACTTTGGGGACGTTTTCATTGGGTAGGGGAATGCGGGGTGTGATGTGCAGATGCGACATCTCGAATTGCAGGAGCTGGTGGAAATTAGGGTGGCTTTGTTGGTTTGATCGCTGAGGGGTACACTACGTAGTTGCGACGGAAGGAATGCTTGGGGATTGGTGGACGGCGAGGAAGGGGAGAGGATGGTGCCGAGTTGTTCCGGGGAATGTCTTGGTGTGGAGGAGGGGAGAAGGGGAGAAAGGGGTATTGGATAGTTGGTAAGCAGTTGTTGAAACGCTTTGGGAGAAAGGAGGTGGACGAGAGCTTGAGGCTTTTGCATGGGCCTTCTGAGGCTGTTTTGGGGGCTTGGCTATAGATGGCTCTTACGAGTCGAGCGACGCTTGCAATCAGATGTTTGACATGATCGAGGCGGGGTATTGAAATTGAGCGGCGGGTCTTAGAATCAGATGTTTGGCATGATCCAGGTGGGATATTGATATTGACCAGTGGATCTTCGAATCAGATGTGTGATTGATTGCGCGACCTAAGCTGTGCTGACAAGTGAGGATGAGTTTGTGCAACGACGATAGTTCTTTTCATATACATAAATTAATCGAAAGCTTAACGTCCCATCTTATGGTTCTTCCACCTTCCAAAGTCTGGGGATCCCGGGGTTGTTATCGATAACAACCATCGCCGGGTGGATAGATTGTCTGTGGAGAAACCCCACGAATTCTCTCTATATTTTGCGGCTCGGGACCGACGTGGCACAGGATGAAGGGATCCGCTCCCAGCATCTTATATTGAGACTTCATATTGCAAAAAGCTTAGCATTCATGTTCATATTGCTATATTGGCTTGCGCGGGGTGTGCGATTGCTCAATGGGTGCCGCTTTCAATCTGGGGAGACCGGAAATAATCATAGAAGGCGGCCTATAAATTTGAGATAGAGTGTTGGTGGCTCGGAACGGAAGGTGAAGGGTGTTTATATTGAGCCCCGAGGTTTATGCCTTGATTTCTTGTGCGACTGCAGGTCTGTCGTATTTAAAGAGCCGATAGTTGATTTAATTAATTGAATGGGGTAGTATGAGGAGGGATGAGGTGATAAGGGGGATTGCGATAGTAGAGCCTTGATGCTATTTACAGGAAACGCTGGCGTGCTGGGGGAAAGACAGTGTGTGTCCCGGCTTCGTCCGAGCTGATGGCGGGGGAGGGGGTTCGTTTTCCTTGATTGTTGATAGTGCTGACGAATAGGGGGTGAGACTTTGAAGCAGACTTACTCAAGTTTCAAAAGCCTCGTAATCTTGAAAAGCGATGAAACATTAAATCATTTGATCTGCGATACGAGGTCTCCAGAGGCTGAAGGTTGCAAAACACCAAGGCAAACATGTGAAATGTCTCATATCAGCAACTAACTCGTGATCGGGTTGTTTTGGTGTGGCAGCCGTGAACTGAATCGGATGATTGATGTTTCATTACGGGCCGAGTGGTGGTGTGCTGTGCTCAGAGATACGGATGTTCAAATTTAGGACAGGGTGCGAAATTGATTATGGATTTGGATTTGTGATGCGAAATCGAGAAGGGTAGGATTCCGGCTCACTTGCCGTCAGCTTACGAGGCATTCATTTTGAAAGCAGGCACGGGAATAACAAAGAGAGAAAGGGGAAGATGTCAGCTTCGATTTGGGCCGGGCTAAGCTGACTTCGACAACATCTTGGATTCTTGTCGAAGAAGCTTGGCTCTGAAAAGGGGAGATGTCGTGGTTGCTCAGCTCATCCACGCAGGTGAGTTCGGATCCAGCTCCGACAGCCAGCCTCGAGACAGGCCGATGTAACGCTGGGAAGGAAAAACGAGATGCAGCGCGGCAGCTGCAGCGGATCGTCCCGCTTTCGCCCCCCTTTGCTTGCTTTTGTCTGAGCGCGCGTTCAAGCAGCAAAAACTGAGTTTTTGGCTCCAATTACAGATGGTTGACACACCTGGTACCTATCAGATGTTTGAGGCGCATACAGAAGGGGGCGCGGCATCTTGCCACGTACAGGCCGGGGCACGGTTTCCAGATCCGCGGAGAGGAATGAATTGTCCGTAGCGTGTTCGTAGCGTGTTCGTTGGCGCGCACCAGAAGAAGGTTGCGGGATGACAGAACCAAAGAGCATCATGAACTTCTTCAATTCGCGAACATTGTGGATGGAAGAACACATGTTCGAATGCACGTGAGACCAGTTCTAGAAGCTCGTGCATGGCATGAGGTGGACATAGATAGCACGCGCATCGCACCCAATCCCCAAGAACTATGGCGAAAATTTTCTCTTCGCGAGGAAGAGTTTTGCGCCAATGAGGGTGGAAAAAGTTGTTGATTTGACAGAGCAGAGGAACAGGACATCTTGAAAATGTACGCAGGACGTGTTGACTTCAGATCTATCGACGGCCAAGGAGATGGAAGGCGCCTGCGGGCGGGAGGGTTAAGGAACATGCAGTGGGTAGGGTTAGGGAACATGCACTGCTGCCCAGCTGGGCGAGACGAGTGGAGAGATGTGGCATCGTGAAGTCCTGTCGCTGGTGTTGTCGCCCCTCGTGGTCCTCGCTTGCAATGGTCATCGTGAATTTTCACAAGTTCCAGATTCAGAGGCCGATATCGCGATGCTGCGGCCTCGGTTCAAGACACCCCGGCAATATGATGTATCGATTTGTGTGGAGAAGCCAGAACGGTTTTTCCTCTGGGGTTTGGCTGCATGTGCGGAGCGGTTGAAGTGGATGAATGGATTGCAGGTAGTGAAGTAAATTATATCTGACAGTGAGCGCAGGGCGCAGAGGAGGATGAGAGGAGGGTCAGGGCAGGGTGAAGATTATGATCTGCTCATGTTTATCTCGACCCCTTTACTGGTTGCTGCTGGCCTGCAAAGGCGTCGAGGCGTGAATGCAGTCGAGGGTTATTCCCGGACGAGGATTCCGTTGCGGTGCCAGGGACGGAGACATGCTCGGAGCTTTGATAGAGGAATGGGTGAACTCGGATCGCATGCTGACCCAGATTGGATGCACCCTGGTTGGAATCTGAGTTCAGATGTTGGGGTTGGATTATTTTTTGTAGGGATGTATGTGTCAGACTGTCTCTGAACGCCTGCACGGCCAAGGCTGGCTACCCCTCCATGACTCGAAAGCGGAACACACGGTACAGAATTAACTTAGCGCGCGAGGAAACAGGAACCAGTTTGGAGAATCGAGATAGGGAGTGGTGTGATATTGGTGATCCCGAAGGAACCGATGTGGCTGTATGCAGAGCGCCTGTTCGAGTCTGCGGGCTGGCAATTTTTGATAGAGAAAGAGAGAGCGAGCAGATTTCATGGCTTGAGGACGGCTGGCCGTTTCGCGCCAGTGAAGCAGGGAGGGGCAGAGCAGGCCCAAAGAGTTTCTGAGAAGATATCAGAGAAGAAATAGATTGGATGCGCTGCAACATACGCCGTGCCTTGCCCAGTGAGGACGCATGTGCAGCGCAGGACGTTGCAGGAGCATGCAAGCAAAAATAAAGGGCGAGGCTAGGAGAGCCAGGAGAGCCAGGAGAAAGTGCAGAACCAGAGATGGAAAAAAGTACACAACTTCTCCGCATTCTGCATCTGCATTCGTTCCTCATGGGGTAGCCCGGTGAAGCGTCTCACAGCAGCAGCGACGGAGGCATTTGAGGGGAAACGGGCGTCGGTTTTGGCTTGGGTCTGGATTCAAGCCCCAAGGCAGGGAGATGCAGCAGCGTCGTGAATCGTGATGAAATCGGACCCTGACTTTTCCCCCTCCCCATCCCTTGGTGTCCCCTCCTCTGCTCCTCAGTCAGTCAGTCAGTCCGTCCCCCTCCTTTTGTCGCAGCATACGGCGGCTACCCCAGTATTTGATTTGCCCGCTCCAAACAATCGTTCGCCGGTAGACTGGGGAATTTGGATCTGGTGATATGGTTTGCGCGCTGGACTATGCTGTATCTGATATACCGTCTTGCTCTGCGCTCTCTGCGCTCTCCTGCGCTCTCTCAACCCAGCACTCACACCTCCGGGGCTCTCCCCTGCCTCAGGTCTTACTTAAACCCAGCTGATCACCACACCCTCTCTCACACCCTCCTTGCCCTGGGCTGCTCAGTTGCATCATCCAGCATCCAGCACCGCATCGATCTCTCGCTCCTGCCAAGCCATCGACGGGACCGCTGTTGTGGTGGGCGTGAATAATCGTAATCGGCACAGGCCAAACGAAGGCCAAACGAAGGCCCTCCCAGCAGGCGGATTTATTTTGGGGCAGATCAGCAGCGGCAGCCCTTCGGCGCGGACCTTGATTGGGCGGAGGCGGGAGAACTGTTGAACTTTTTGGTGGTGCTGCGGGACGACCAGGACAAAGAACAAGAGAACGAGTTTTACTTTGTTTGGCTGGCTGTGCTGTGAGACGGTGGGCTGTTCTGTTTTGCTTTGGTCTGCTTGCTTGCCTGCTTGCTTGCTTGCACGCACTTTCCCTCGGTCGGGGATCAGGCTTCAGTCGGACTCACTTCACTCGACTCACTCGACTCACTCGACTCACTCGACTCGCCCGTCACAACTCACGCTCACTCACCACTTTCGCCGCCTCGCTCTCGCGTGTGCCGTGCCTGCTCTCAGCCGGGAGCACACTGGACGGCGAGTGGCCCCGTCTGTCGTCTGTCTCGCTCAGCCCTCCTCACTCGTCAATCTCTCGAGCAAACTCCCCGGTCGGCCAGCCAGAAGTGAGTGAGCCGTAAGGCCCTCAACCTCACCCGCTGCAGCCTTCTCTGTTTTCATCCGTGCCTTTCTCTGCCCACCGCACCGCACCTCACCTCACCTCACCTCACCTCACCTCACCTCACACACGCCTCTCCTCGCCCTCGCCGCTCGCCAGGCTGGCCTTGCCCCAGTCCTAGTCCCTGCGGGCGCCTCAATCAACCGCGATTGCGCTAGTAAAATGACAGCGCCCGAGCCCCATTGCGCATCCACTGCATCCACTCCTGCATCCACGGCTGCCACTGCTGCCACTGCTGCCACTTCCACAGCCAAGCCCACCTCGCTCGACTCGGCTCGTCAACCATTCCTCTTCTACTGCCTCTGACCCTGCCCTCGGCCTCATCCACCTCAACACCAACACTGCACATTACACATTACCACATTACACATTACCACCACCCCCGCGACACGATCCTCGAATACACCAGGACCATTGTCTCGACTCTCGATATGTCTGCGGCTTGCTGACCCCCCGAAACGCCTCCCTAGAAGTTGTTGCCCAAATATGTCGACTCTCGCCTGGCTGCATCTCAACAATGGACCCAGCACCCACCGTGAAGACGGCTGTGAGCACACCCTCGTCGAGTCCGGGCCTCTTCAGTCCCTCCAACAATCCAATCCGCCAGCACATTTCCTCCATGTCCGATGGCACGCCGCACTCGAGTCCCTACCTCCATCCGCTGCAAATGCATAAAGTTCGAGAGTGAGTTGTTGCCCGCCTTCGTTTTGTGGTCCCGCGATCCATCCCACCAAACTTTTGCCTACCGGTCGGCTTGCACCACAACAACACAATGTTTGGTCGTGCAACCGTTGGCTGCAAACAATTATCGCCGCTCTTCATCATCATATTCCTCCGAATTGTTTTTCTACCCGTCTTCTACTCCGTTTTCGTGCTCTACCAATCATAACGTCATAACCAATACTGACATGTGCAAATCAGAACCCACAAGGCTCAAGTCGAGCAGGACTTCATCACTGGCCGCAAACTGATAAACCAATACGAGATCATCGAAGAAATCGGCAGAGGAGTGCATGGCAAGGTCAAATTGGCAAGAAGTCTCGAGACGGGCGACTATGTTGCGATCAAGATCATACAACGCTTCTCCAAGAAGCGCAAGCTTGGAAGAGTCACCGTTTCGCCCGAGGACAAGACAAAGAGGGAGATCGCTATTCTCAAGAAGATCCGCCATCCCAACGTCGTCGGCCTGCTCGAAGTCATTGACGATCCCGAGCTGAAGAAGATTTACATGGTGCTAGAGCATGTTGAGCTTGGAGAAATAGTATGGCGCAAGAAGGGCGCTTCTCAGATCTGCATCTACGAACGGCGACGGATAGAAAGAGAGCAATTGGGGGAGAAGGAGACTGGCGATGACGAGAAATACTTCAAGATGATCGAGAGACGCCGTCAACAAAAGGAAGCAAAGCGAGCCAAGATCTCCCAGCTCCAACTTGCACAAGGTCACCCGGACTATTGGAGCCTGGAGCATGGCGACGATGATGTTGATGCCGAGGGCTCAGTACTTTCGAAGGTCACAACGAACGACTCTGCGCAGAACCTCACTCGCAACAGATCCTCTACCCTTCGATCCAACCCTGGTTCTCGAGTCCCCTCGCGAGCACCGTCTCGAGCTCCCTCCCGAACAAGCTCTCGGGCACATACTCCTCTTCCAACCGAGTTTGATATCCCTGCCATCGACAGTGACAACGAAGATGATGAACCTGGTCCCCTCCCCTCCATCCCATCCAACCACGGCTCATCGAGCGCCTTGGCGGGGACATACTACGGTTCATACCCAGACGAGCCTCCATATCGTGGAAGATCACCCAGCATGGCTGACAGCGTCATCTCTCACATGTCATCAGTCGATGACATGCAGCACGACGCATTTGAAGACGACTTCTCTTACGTCCCATGCTTCACTATCGACCAGGCCCGGGCAGCGTTTAGAGACACCGTGCTTGGTCTAGAGTATCTTCACTACGAAGGCATCGTTCACCGAGACATCAAGCCTGCGAATCTGCTCTGGACAAAAGATCATCGTGTCAAGATTTCGGACTTTGGAGTCTCCTATTTCGGTAGGCCAATCAGAGATGGCGAAACAGAAGAGAATATTTCGGAAGCTGATGCCACCGATTTCGACGATGATCTCGAACTTGCCAAGACTGTCGGCACTCCAGCATTCTTCGCACCCGAACTCTGCTATACCGATCTCGAAATCGAACAACCAAAAGTCACCGAGCAGATCGATGTGTGGTCCTTGGGCATCACTTTGTACTGTCTCATCTTCGCTCGCATCCCCTTCCTCGCCGACGATGAATACCAACTCTTTCGAGCGATCGCAAAAGAAGATGTATATATTCCTAGACGACGCCTCAAGGCTGTCGACCCCAGCTGTAGCAACCCACAATCCAACATCACTAAACGCGTCGGCCCATCAACGGGTCCATATAGGGAAGATGGAGAACTCGCGTTCGAGGAGATCAACGATGAATTATACGACCTGCTTCGAAGGATGCTGATCAAGGATCCCGCCGACCGAATCAAATTGAGGGAGGTCAAACGTCATCCGTGGGTAATTCATGGTATTGACAACTTTATTGGATGGCTTGACGACACGGATCCATCACGGAAGACTGCCGGTAGGAGGATTCAGGTTGATAAGAACGAGTTGGAGCGTGCTGTTGTACCTATTACTTTCCTGGAGCGTGCTCGGTCTGCAGTGAAGAAAGCTGTTGGCAAGGTCATTGGTGTTACCAGAAGCGAAGCGAGGAGCGAAGGATCCCGACGGAGAGCTGTCAGCAGTGCCACGAGTTCTGGAACAGATATCCACAACTATACGCCAGTGACGCCTATTCTGCGCGATAGCCGGCGAGCCAGCCTTCGAGGAGATGAGTCCTACTTCTCATCCGCCAGCGACCTCCAAGAACACCAGCATGAACGCTACCGCGAGCCGTACGAGCATCCTCTCGCGCAAAGCTTGACAGCCAGCCCGGATCTCTCGTCCGCTGAAGGAGATCCCTTTGCGCTTGACTTTGCTCAGCAATCTGTCTCGGTAGGAGCCACTCCAAAACGTGAACGTGTGCCATATGGCACAGCAGATCCTGATGAAAGACCAGGTCCGCCGGATCGTACCGTCTCGGCGGCCGCGTCTATTCAGACGGTCATTCACCGTGGCCACTCGCATTCACGGTCTATGAACACCCCTAGGTCCCCGACGTTGGAGGAGCCACCTCGCACCCCTGGCCACTTTAGAGACCGTCATCTGGAAGCTCTGTTTGGAGGTCACTTGTGGAACCCCAGGGGCCGAGAACTGATGGAGGGTATTGAGGAAGGCACTACTTCTAGGGCTCGTTCAGTTGATCGAAGCTTTTTCGAGTCGGACAATAAGCATGCTGAGGCAAGCGTGGCAATGAGCACTGCAACCGCTCCTGGACTCTTTCAGCACCCAATGAGGCTGAACCATCCTCGTCCACTATCTCGTTCGTCGGATTCTAGCCCTACCAACCCCGACGACAAGCCTCTTGCGTCTCCACTCTTCTTTCAGCCTTACATGGTTCATGCTCATCAGACAGGACAATCCTCGTCGACTCCCAATGTTCCCAAGATGCAATACGCTGCGTCCAACCTCGATCAACGACCTTCAACAGCGAATCGAACACCAGAAGGCAAAACTCCGGACCCACGAGTCTATGGACCAAGCACAACTGAGTCGTTCCAACGAGCGCGCGATACCCACGATCGGCGAAGAAAATTGGAGCAAGAAGCCGAGGAAAGGCGCCAACAAACGGCTTCAGAATATGATGAAGCTCCAGCCGTCTGCCCTCCGTCACCGGACGACGATATCTTCCATAAGAAACAAGAAGAAGCCAGACGAGCTCAATCATACAGCTCCGTCAACTCTACCAGCATAGCTTCACTGACTTCGCCGTCGGACATGACGTCGCCAATCTCTTCTGACAATCTTGGTTCCACAGAGCAGTTCTCTCATCTACCATCCGTCCCGTCGCTTCCAGCTTTGATCTCCGGATCATCTTCAGTGTCGGCAGATCCAGAAGGAGAGATGCTCACGCTTCCAGGTATGGTCCATTCGGAGACTGCCCATAGTACGCCAGAGACCCTCACTCCACCCTCGCTCTCCAAGCAGGTCTCTGTTGAAGCAGAGACACCGATCGTAGGGCCCTTGGAAGATGCGATTATGCTCGCACACCATGAGGAAGATGACGGATACAATGGGGATGGTGACAATATTGACGATGATGATTCAGATAGTGATGAAGGGTTGACGATGACCAGGCGGAAGCCAAAGCCGCAGTCAACTATTGAAAGCAGGATCGATCTAAGGAAGATCGAGAGGAGGGATACAAATGCCAGCGTTGGCAGTTTCGAGACGGCAAAGAAAGTTGTGATGGATACTTGAGCGAGCCACTTGCATATCCGGCGAATTCGGACTTCATTCTACCTTCGGCATCTGGGAGGCTTTAATTGAATTTTATTTCATGAGGAAAATGGGGGGAATGGATGGTTGCATATGAGGGATGAAAGGGAGGCCTTGGTCTTGCATGATATACGATTGGACTAGGGTAGGATTAGGAAGGACTGGGAGGATGCATGATTGGCGCTATGGATTTCAGCATGAATGGAAGGAAAGGAGGAAACACCTGTTAGGATATGTTTTTCATCTTCACGTGTGGCGTATATGGGGACAATAGGATCGGGATCGGAGCCAAAGAAACTCATTCAGTGGCCGGCTTTTTGTAGCATATTTATACGCATGGATTTTGCAGAAGACAGAAAGCAAGACATGGGGAGGATGGAAGAGCTATCTTCATTTGTGACGTTTGATACGATGGATGGATCGGATGGATGTGTAGGTTTATAGCTAAGAAACTATGAATATACCCACTTTTGAACATATGCAGACTTGTCCCGAATCTGTACGGTTTTTAGAACAGTCCGGTCTTGATCACAAGGTGGATAGAGGAGTGAGGTGAAGAGCTGGCGGGCAATTTGCACTCACGTGACCGCGCTCTCATCTGTTATGATCATATCAACTACAGCTTCTACCTCTTGCTTCCTATTCCTACAAGCTTTGAGTTAAAACTGTAATAGTCAAGTCCCTAACTCATAAAATATTCTTGAGTAATAGACGAATAAATGTAGTTACTACCCCTGTCTTCCTCCTCATCTCGAGCCGAGGCCCCTTTTAGCCGGTCCATACAACCCACTCCTCACTCATACCACCCATTACTCATGAACTTGACTCCTTTCCCCACCCTTGAAACTTTTAATCTCTCTATATCTCCAACTTAAAAGTCATTCCTAGCAGTTCCTATTCCTATACTAGTACTATATCCTAGCCTTCTACCCCACTCTTCAAATATGAGCTTGAATAGAAACTCTTCTTCAATGAAGGACGAATTCATCGCTTTTCCTAGTCGGAGGAGTGTGGTTCACAGTACAGAGGGAATGATCGCATGCACACAACCTCTTGCTGCAAAATGTGGTCTCAAGATTCTGGCGCTGGGTGGAAATGCTGCTGTACGTCATCAACCCCCTCTCCGTCTATCAACACCAAATACTAATTGAAACTTTTGTTCAGGATGCAGCTGTTGCAGTTGGTAAGTTCTCAGCTTTCCTTCAGGAGACAACTGGAGCGTAGAAGTTGGGCTAACTATCCCTCCAGCCGCCGGCCTCAACATGACCGAGCCCTGCTCAACAGGCATCGGCGGCGACATGTTCTGTCTCTACTTCGACGCCACCACCAAGACCGTCTCCGCGCTCAACGGCTCCGGTCGCGCGGGCAACAAATGCACCCTCGACACCATCCGCGCGGACCTGGGTCTGAAAAGTGGCCAAGGAGGCAGTATCCCGTTTGACAGCGTGCATGCTGTTACTGTGCCCGGCGCTGCAGCGGGCTGGGTTGACACGATTGAGAAGTTCGGCAGTGGAACGTTGCAAATGGAGGATATCTTGGCGCCGGCGATTGAGCTTGGTGAGAAGGGGTTTCCGGTTAGTGAGATAACTGCTAGATCTGTAAGTCTTCGAATGAATCACATGCCCTGTCTCAGAACAACAGAAAAAGTTACTTTCTGATCTTGGGAGTAGTGGAAGAGAGCAGAACCTTCAATACGCAGAGCTTCTCCTAATTTTGCGGAGATGTTGAAGAAGGATGGCAAGGTGGGAGATGGGTATCGTGCCCCGGGCCCTGGCGAGATTATGAAGAATCCTACGCTTGCAAATACGTTTAGGAGACTTGCTGAAAGTGGGAAGAAGGGATTTTACACAGGTGAGATTGCGGAGGCGATTGTCAGGGTTTGTAAGGATCGCGGTGGGCACCTTGAGCTGGAGGATTTGAGGAAGCATATGGAGCTTGGGAGTGAAAAGGTAAGTTCCTCGCATTCTCCTATACTCTTTCTTTGATCTCGGATTTGTGAGCCGATGTTGAAAGATAAAACATAGGTCGATCCCATATCTCTCAAATACAAGGGACAGGGTATTTCTAGTGACGAGAGCGGTGGAGTTGAAGTTTGGGAGCATCCACCTAATGGCCAAGGCATTGTTGCCTTGATCGCACTTGGGATTCTCGAAGAATTAGAAAAGACCGGGAAAATTCCAAATTTTAGAGAGGAAGAGCATAATACAGCGCCTTATTTGCACGCTGTAATTGAGGCTCTCCGAATAGCGTTTGCAGATGGCGCTTGGTTTGTCACAGATCCGAGTGAGTACTACAAACCCCCACCAATGAAAATTTTAATGCTGAATACAGAATATCGCAGACGTTGTCAATGTCCCAACAAAAGAACTCATCTCACAACCCTACCTCGCAGAACGAGCCAAGCTTTTCAACCCCAAGAAAGCATCCGAAGTCACAGACCACGGTAGTCCAGCACATAACTCGTCAGACACAGTTTACTTCGCTGTAACAGACAAGCACGGTAACGCGGCTTCATTCATAAACTCAAATTATACCGGTTTCGGAAGCGCCATCATCCCTAAAGGCTGTGGCTTTACTCTCCAAAACCGAGGGGCAAACTTCAATTTAGAAAAGAACCATCCTAATGTTCTCACTCCTGGAAAGCGGCCATATCATACTATTATTCCTGCCATGATCACGAACGTCGCGGACGGAAGTCTGCACTCTGTTTACGGTGTAATGGGAGGTTTCATGCAGCCACAAGGTCATGTCCAAGTTTTGCTGAATATGTTAGCGTTTAAGCTGAATCCTCAACAAGCTCTAGATGCACCGAGAATTTGCATCGGTGCTGGAATGCCAGATGAGGGCGAGGTCTTGGATATGACCGTATATCTCGAGGAGGGGATCGGCGAGGATGTGAAGGATCAGTTAAAAGCATTGGGACATAAGGCTGAGATTGTGAAGAGCTTCGGAAGGAGTCTGTTTGGGAGGGGCCAATTGATTCGAGCGACTGTTGATGACGAGATTCAGGTTTTTAGTGGCGGTTCTGATCTGAGAGGGGACGGAGCTGCTTATCCTGCGTGAATATAATCTTTGATCTATTAATTCCGTTGAGCATAAAACGAGGAATGGAACAGCTTCTTCTCTCAATAGAATCAGGATTCCTGATATCGAACTCTCAATCTCAACCATCTCAAATGTATTGTGCAACTTCACTCCTCCAATTGAATGCAAAGTTGTCTGTCTTTTTCGAAAGTCTCGTTAGTTTGGTGGGAGCTCGCTGGCGCCTTGTGACCAAGCCGCCCCGGTTTGTTACTCCCAACCATCTGCAACCATAACGGCTGCTACTTCCGGCCGCAAAATTCCCTCACACTAGGAGACTCCCCTTTATCTCGTGTAAACCTGCCAATCAATCCCGCAATCATAACAACTTGCATATGTTGGAAATTGCAGAGTTTGCAATACCTTGACTGCTGGTAGCCAATGCTTGTTCTACATCAACGCACTCTTCCAACATATGCTGCATAAATGCACAGCTAAACGACGTGTGAAAATGCAAGCCAGCGAGAACTTCTCCAAACCATTGGACCATAGAACTACGTGCTAGGCCCCGTGAGGTCGCTAGCTGCCTAAACCTACAGCTGAACGACGCATGAAAATGCAAGCCCAAGGAAAGTAAACCACTCATGATCAAACAAAATTGGAGCTCTACTTTAAGTATGAGAAAAGCTATTGCAGCAATAGGCATGGATGTTGGTTTTTATAATGTAAAGGAATGCAATATGTAAATATGCAAGTTTCGTAAGAGCGTAGTGCCTATAGGATAATGCTGCTGCCTATCTCGCGAGCTGACAAGCAACAGAAGGAAAGAGGCCTGACTAAAAGATAGCAGCCCGGCTCAGCTTCACATTTATAAAACCCTGAGTATCGCTCGCTCAATACGAGTTTTTAGAATAGCCTTCTCAAGCACTGACTTGGACTCTTAGTATGACTTAAACATACATTTCCCACTCAGCCATTTATCCAGCAAGCGAGTGTATAATCTCAACTCTACCTCTTCCCCTTTGAATTCCTCCTACCCTTGTCTCACGGCGTAACTACATTCTCTTCAATACCGAGGAAGATGTCAATACAGGAAGCCATCTTTGCGCAGCCCAAGGTCGATAGGCTCCACCTTGATGGCATTCACCATCATGCTGTGCGCTTTGGGATTGGCAAGCCCTGTGTGTTTACGCTCGAATGCAATAGGAAGATATTCCATGTGGCATTAATGCCACAGCATCCCGATTCCGTGAAGTTCAGATATGGGTTCGATCCTAGCCCATTTGCATCAAAGTATAGCTCAGGACCTGGCCCCCTGCCGGGTTACAATCCATCAAACGCCATTGAAGCGAAGTACCTCGAGGCGTTAGATATGGGCCTCTCTGAGAACGGCATCCTCAATGACATGGGAAACCGAGCATTCAACCAGATCCTCAATTTTACCCTTATCACGGGCGAATCAATCATTCGTGAGCTGGCTGGACCTACAAGTGAGCTGGCAGAGGCGGAAACCCTTGAAGAGGCCCTCAACCCCGTAATTTTCTGGCTCCAGATGGTCACTATTGATGGAGAAGTGAGACTGATTCGGCGCGATGATTTTACTCAGCCCACAATTGACTTTGAGCCTCAAGATATGTCTGGTGTTAGCGCAGACATACCAATCTTCCGCTCAGCACAAGTCGAGATCCTCGAGACGATTGAGCCGAAGAGGGCCTACAAGGTTAGAGTCGAGGGACAAATACGGTTTTGTAAGCTTACAGGTCGGGGTTTTGAACTACCTGCTATCTCGCGAGACTGCCAGGTATTGCAAATGATAAAGGATGCAGACCTGAGTCTGTTATGCAGGGCTCCAAGGCTCGAAGGACTGGTTCGTTTCAGGGAGGACGGGGGAGTGATTGGATTTCTCACGAATTACATCGAACCAAGCGATGAACTTGCAAATATTGACCCGTTCTGGGGCAACATCGAAACATTCTCGTCCTTGAGGAGAGAAAAATGGGCAGGCCAAATCAAGCATGCAATCGAACAGCTCCATAGCCAAGGGATAATATGGGGCGATGTGGTTTCCAGAAATGTTCTAATTGATAGAGAGGATAATGCATGGCTGGTTGACTTTGGTGGAGGGTTCAATTGGAAGGTGGAGCTGATGAACACAATAGAGGGGGATCTGGAGGGGCTTCGTGAACTTCATAACCTTTTGAAGGTTTAAGCAGATACTTATAATATCACAATAAAACCAGCTACCCCTGAGAAATACAAGCAAGTTCGTATAATTTCTACTTTATACAGCTGAAAGAGGGTTGGCAAGGCGTTACAGCCATAGAAATGAAGGGAGTGTAAAATGTGGTGTTTTTTAACTAAGCCGTGTAGAGAGATAATGGTCGTGCTAAAGCCAGCCATCACTTTTTCCTTTTAAGTGAAGTGTAACTTGCTTGATGGCTGGTATTTTGGCATTTGCAACGAAGTGGAATCGCGTATGATAACATTGGCATGAAGTCTACGAAAATAAAGCCGTATGTAAAAATCAACTGAATCGCTCTGTGAGTCGTGATTATCTTCCCTTCCACAAGCAAACTGATGTTGAAGCGAACCCCCACCACCTGAGTGTCGCGTATTTCTAGATACAAAATTTACCTGACTGGACATATGGCCCTCCGTTCAATAGCTAATCTCCGATCAAGGCCAGAGAGCCCATAACAAGCCCGCAAGCAGTACTTGAGTGATTCTCGCCGGGATCCTCAGATGCAGTGGCGACTTTGGCTTCACCACATCTCCCTTCTCCCTCCGTTTCGTTTCCATCTCAATCCACGCAATCATCAAAATCAATGTAACAAGCCCAGAAAATCTTGTCGAGCGAAAGACCAGCCCTAGAGCGCCAACAACCTCGATTATTGCAGTGTTGCGATATTCGGCGGGAGAAAACCCATTACTGCGATACACCGCCCACCCAGCTCCCCAGTTCGTGAGGAGTTTCTTCAGACCAGCGAACGCGAGGAAAGCACCGAGAGGAGGAGAAATAGCGTGTGCATACTGGGTAGCGGCTGAAGGGTCAATGGGGAGGAAGGAAAAAACAAACGACATTGTTGAATGTTGTTGAATTGGGAGCTTGCCTCGGAGTTGTTTAATCTAAGCAGGTTGTGTGAATTCTGGATCCGAAGCTGAAGATGCTTAGGGTATATATTTGGGGTTGAGACCTGAACGCCGAAGAGGCTTAGGAATTGAACGCCGAAGAGGCTTGGGACTTGAACGCCGAGGTGGATTGTTACTGGTATCATTTTCCCTTACCTCAAGCATACCCGTTTAACTTGGAATCGAATACAGGCAGTGGGAATTGCATACTCTTTGGACTTAGCGCATATGCAATATATAGGTCGTGCAGGACGCATTACACGCCACTCTCATACTCTCTAATCTAGTTGGCTACCCTTGCCCTGCTCACGTGCGGAAACAACATGTAAGGCTGCAACAATGCAGGCCACTCCATTCAAACTGCTCTTATTGGCTCCACTTGTAGTTTGCATATGTAAGAAAAGCTACGTGCTGTGCGGATGTTGCCTTGCTTTAATGAGTTAAGATAGGACTGCCAGAGGCACACTGTCAATAAGGTTATATATACCCTTCTCTGTAACCCTCAGTTCTATAGAAATCCTCTACGCTCTTCATTACACATTACATTCCTCAACTTCTCGTCGTGGTGAAGCCCTTTCTTATATACAATTGTTACGTCCATCTCCCGAATCACTTTTTGGTTGTCAGCACTATTACCTCGGACCTAAGATGGAGACTCTGAGAACAGATAACGTTTCCTTTTCACTCATCGATGCTAGATCCAATCTTCCTGGACATCAATATGGCTACTACCGAATCCTTGTGGCATCGTCAGCAATAAAATACCTTGCCTTCCTTCCCCCAAAACCTACGTTCTCTGATATCCCCGATTTCCGCGGCGAAAAACTTGGCTTTACAACTGTCCCGAGAGGAGACTGGAATATTGGCTACCTCAGCTATGAGGTAGGGGCCGATCGATTTATTGTGCAAAGCACGGAAAAGGCGGTTTTGCAGAAGGTGGATGGCGTATGGCACCCGACCCGAGTAGACTACTTCTCCCTCGGCGAGGCCTTGTATTACGACGAGCTACAGTGTGCCTCCCAACCATACTCAGCAATATACCCAGGGCAGTTGGGTGCTGCCCAGGTGGTGGTGAATACGGAATGGTATCCCGATTCTATCTCTAGTATTATACGAGATACTCTGATCTACTCCCGGATTGAGGGCCACGGCATTGGCCCGAGATTCCTGGCCCATGTTACGGAGAACGGGAAGCGAGTATATGGATATATGACCGAGAGTCTCCCAGCTCGTCGTGCTACTATAGACGACCTGCAGGCGTGCAAGGCGGTCTTGGCCAAGCTCCATAGCCTGAAGATCGTTCATGGGTCTTTGAACTCGCTCAGCTTCCTGATGGTAGGCAGTCGAGCACTCTTGCACCGCTTTGGGGGCTCCTTTTCAACAGACGATCAGAGCCTCTTTGATATAGAAATGGCGGGCGTGGAAGATGTCCTACGACGTGGCTTGCCTGCCACCCAGCACATAAGCGACGAGCTACGAGCCGAGATCCTTGTGATCTTTCAAAGAGATGGCGGTATCCACCCCAAGCTTATCGCGCAAGCTGAGCAAGGCAAGATTATGATTACGGAGGAACAGCATAGGGAACTCCTTCAGGAATTCCAATAGGGGCGGGCTTAGGAAGGCCAGGAGCCATATCATAGCTTTGTAAAGACAACTGATATCAAGTCGTAAATTCTATATGTTTTTGTTTCTAGGATTGGTTTTGGTTTTTGTTTTTGGTTTTCTGCCCTCAAGATGAATTTGTCTTAGTTTATTATGAGTACTTCTCAATTATGCCATCCATGATCTGCAGTCCCAAAGTTCGCGTGCAAGAGGTAATTTCACAGCCGGCGTTCGAAGCTCTCGTACGGCCGGTGGAAATTGGCCCCGGGTGGCGCAGCATCTGATTCTAGTGTGTTTTGGTGGTCATCTTCTTTGCTAGAGCGGGTGTGATAACGAGTGCGCTTGCTTAGGACTGAATAGCTATTCCAAAAAAAATAAGTCCTCCTAAGGGGGGCTCCGGGGGGCAAGGGCATTCAGGTGGGTCTGCAGGTAAGAAAGGCTGCGATATAAGGATAGATGCTGAGTTCGATGCGAAAAGTGGGCATGGAAAGTAGGACGTGAAAGCAATCTCCTAGAAATGATTCCCAAAGCGCTGCTTCAACAGAAAACCTACAGTAATGTGCGAGGAAAATAATTCTCAGTGCATTAGAAGGCGACTATCTGTGGAGCGGCTGCTGGAAGAGTTGCTAGCAGCAGGCTCGAGTCAGGCAGACTTGGGGATGTTTGATAGTCAACTTCAAGAAGTAATCGAGGTTGTAGGTTACCTCGTAACCAGGTCTTCAGAATATGAAGTTGATGCGTGGTAGCTACGAGAAATCCAAACAGGGGAACAAAGATGAGAACAGAACAGGGAAATACTGTAGCAAAGTGTGATGAGAGAGCCTAATGTCAAGCAGGAAGCACAAGGCTAAGCACGTAAAACCGATTTGAAATTTTGTCTACTCCTTTTTGAGCCCATTAACGCCCTGATCATTGATATGCTGCTTTTTGATCGCATCCTCTCCACCAACCGTCGTACGCTTCGCAGGTATGGTCTTTTTCAAAGGTGGCAATAAACTCCTCGAAGTTTGCCTCGCTTGTTGAGCCATCAGCGCGTCGATGACAACTAATGCTGCCATAGCCTCAACAATGGGAACGGCTCTGGGCACGACGCAAGGATCATGTCTTCCCTTCGCCTCCAGAACACCATCTGACTCCCCGTCATACGTTGCAGTCTGCTGGGCTAGACCAATTGTCGCAGGTGGCTTGAAAGCAACTCGGAAGTATATAGGAGCACCGTTTGTGATTCCGCCCTGAATGCCACCAGAGTTGTTCGTCTTCGTCGTGAGTCTCGGTCTCGGGTGGCCATTCTTCGATGCTCCAGTCTCCAGAGGCGGAATTTCCGGCGCAAGGATGAAAGGATCGTTGTGTATTGAGCCAGGAACTTCGCACCCACCGAAACCAGAACCAATTTCGAAACCCTTTGAGGCAGGAATACTAAGCATGGCGTGAGCAAGCATAGCCTCCATCTTATCGAAACAGGGCTCGCCCAATCCGCTCGGAACATTTCTGATGACACAGGTCACAGTACCACCAATACTGTCATGCCTATCTCTAAAATCCGCAATCAATTCCGCCATCTTCGCAGATGCAGCTGCATCGGGACATCTCACAGGAACGAATTCGTCAACCTTCTCGCGGGTGACCTTGTCGATCAAGGAGAGAAAAGCAGGATTTGTCGAAGGTGTAGGATGTGCTGCCGAAGGAGGAAACATGTGAAGCCCTCCAACCGACGAGACGAAAGCCACAATCTCGATGCCATGAGCAAGCTTCAGGTATTTTTCTGCAATTGCACTCGCCGCGACCCGTCCAATTGTCTCTCGTGCGCTGCTTCTGCCTCCGCCACTGCTCGCCTTCACGCCATATTTCTCCAGATATGTCCAATCAGCATGACTTGGTCGTGGATAGAGGTCCATTGTCGAATTGCCATAGTCGTGAGGTCTCTGATCCCTATTGCGAACGACCAATGCGATGGGGGTACCGAGTGTGACTCCAAATTCTGTGCCTGATTGAATCTCGACCAAGTCCATCTCGTTGCGCGGTGTCGTCAGCGCACTCTGACCAGGTCTTCGTCTTGTCATCTGCGGCTGGATATCATCCTCCGTGAGCTCCATTCCAGGAGGGGCACCGTCGACAATACATCCTACTGACCGGCAGTGCGACTCGCCATAGCTATGACTAGTTAGCTCATGTCTGCGCTGCTTGGGAAGTCAATTAGGGCAGGACATACGTGGTAACTCTGAAATACTCCCCGAAGGTCGACATCTTGCTAATCGTGTTTTTGCTTTCGGGGGGATTGCGGTGAGAGAAATGCTGGCCGATTTTGTTTTTCTTCAGCCTGATGAGTCGATTTCACTGCCGAACTCGGAGAATAGTTTTGGCGGGTGACAGGGGTCTAGAGCTCTAGAGCTACTCTGGAGCATCGAAACAAACTGGAAAAACCCCCATTTGCCTACACCACAACTCCACAACACCACAACATGCACACATATGGCTCCCTCGAGAGGACTGCTATTTCGACTGCGATCTCGCATACCAACAATCAAACCCCAATGTCGACGATATTCCGAATTTGTGACTGCAGCAACCGATCCTTCCAGCAGAGCCCGACTCTTCGTCTCCCAAAGCACAGACCCCTATCTCAACCTCTCAATTGAGCATTATCTTCTCCAGAAAACGCCAGCAGACTCCACAATCCTCTTCCTATATGTGAACCGTCCTTGCGTGGTTATTGGTCGGAATCAGAATCCCTGGATTGAGGTCAATCTTGGAGTTCTTCGCAATGAAGAACTGGGTGTCAAACTCGTCCGCCGTCGGTCAGGAGGAGGGACAGTATTCCACGATGAAGGGAATGTGAACTACAGCGTTATATGCCCTACAGCGGCATTCAATCGAGACAAGCACGCAGAGATGGTGGTCAGGGCCTTGAAGGACTTGGGGGCAGACAAGGCAAGGGTCAACGAACGGCACGACATCGTGATGGACAAGGAAGACAATGAAGGGTTTCTGAAGCCGTTCAAAGTGTCTGGATCGGCCTACAAGCTTACGCGACTGAGGTCTCTGCACCATGGAACATGTCTGCTTTCCAGCCCGAACCTTCAATCCATTTCGAAATATCTTCGAGCTCCTGCGAAGTCATTGATCAAAGCAAGAGGTGTGGATAGTGTGAGCTCCCCGATCACAAACGTCGGTGTCGACAATTTAAAATTCAGGGAGGCGGTGGCGTTCGAGTTCAGGTCTATGTACGGCGTCCGGCCTGGCGCCATTGACAGCTTTTTGCTTGTAGATGAAAGAGCAAAGGAGGTTCCCGAGATAGCACAGGGACTGGAGGAACTCCTGGTTTGCAACCCTCAGCCAACTTTATTTTGCATCCTCTAACGACTTGCAGTCTGAGGATTGGATATACGGCCAGACACCTCAATTTACATTTTCTACCAAAAGCACGGCGAGGACTGCTGGAGAGCCGATAACGAATGCTTGGCCATCTGTGCTGCATGGCGTAAGTTTTGCAACCATCTTCTGAGAGAACTCTGCTGAGAACTAGATAGTGTGAAATAGGTTTTACTGCAAAGCATGGGAAGCTGACAGAAGTTTTCGTTGACTATCATACCCGAGTTGACAAGCACATCAAGTCACCTTTGCAGAATGATTTGTCGTACAACTACAATGGACCGGTCGAGATGGAGGAAGTCAAGTCTACTCTCTTGGATAGAGAACTGCATAAGATAAATGACTGGGAAGAAATTTTACCCAAATTTTCAAACGTAAATGGAGAACGAGAAGTATGGGTGAGCCCTGGGATGACAATGAATCAACTATTTGGCGCCGGTAAACACAAACCGTTAGTATATGTCCCGTAGAATCAAGATACTGTGCCAAATTTTGGACCTTGGTCAAATATGACATGCGAGAATGATGCCAATACTCACAATTTCTCCAAGATGGCCTCGGATAACCAAAAGGAGTTGAAAGGGGCGCAGGCGGACTAAGAGATGGTGGGACCGGAAGACCCGTGTCACTGTGGCTGAGCACTCGCCAACTTTATTTACACCGCTCATCGCCGAAGCACCGCATGTCTGTGGGCAATCAAGTGTAACCACCCTTGGGCCACCTCTATTTCTAGCTCTGAGCCAAAATTCGGCCTGTCCGTCCGATTTCCAATCGATTTCAAACGGTGGAAGAACCCCGCCATTCGCAGACCGCCTTTGCTGGGCTGCTGTACTGAGTGGGAATGGCTTTCAGGCCCGAATAGTGTTTTCCCACCATTTGTCGCCCTGCTCGTAGGGCTGACTGTCAGCTGTCAGCTACTTCGACGTGCAGCACGAGTGATCACTGTTACATGAGTGTGCGATCTGCGGCATGTGATATCGAACTGAGGGCAGCACAGTCATGATTCTCGTCTTTCTCGGAAGATGAGGGGAAAGAAACAGGTTCTGAATCAGTAGTTCTGTGCTGTGATTTTCGCAGTAGGTGGATCGAAAGCGCAATACGGTTACACTCATATAATGAGATAGTCCAGGTACTTCCTGTGGCCCTCGGTGCGGCTGAGGGGTTGTGGTCTTTTGCATGCAGGTCGCCTTCAGCTGCGCCTCAATATCAATCGCCCATTGGTTATGATGCTTTCTCTTTCGGAACCGCCCACCCACTGAACTGCGAGTCTCTGTGAACACCCTTTCATAGTCTTGGCAGCTAGGCAGAATGCCAAAGAATAAATGTCTACGTGCCATGGGAAATAGGTAAGCTTTACGAACCCCCCGTCCCCGAGGTTCAAACTTTTCGTCACAAATTCGAATCTTTCTCTTACTCTTCCCGTGCCTAAAGTTCAACATTCAATTATACCGAGCACATCCAATACAATCTGCCTACCTCTTCACTACTATTCGAGTATTTTCTTTTTATCGAGTTGAGATTCTCATACTGTTCTGAAGTTGTGACAAATGTTCTCAGCATTTCGAGCGGCATCTGGTGGGCCCACTACTCCGATCGATCGAGTTGCGTGTGTGTACGACCATCCGACCTTGCTGCAAAGGGACGTCAATTTTGAGCAATGTTGAAATTATTTGCTATCTTGGTGCTCCTGGTGGAATTTTCGTTGGCACAGAAAGACCCGCTCAATAATTTCTGCAGGCGTTTTGGTCACCAAACTGCCGTGATAGACCAGAAGCTTTATATAGATGGAGGACAGGTGGACTGGAACCCCATAGCGCAGAATGATCAGAACTATACAAGTAAGTGAGACCTTTTCCCAGTTAAAGCCGAGCCTTGAGATTCGACTTTCCAGCTTGACTGACTTAAACTGCTAGACACATGGCTGCTGTACAACGACCTCGATACAAGCCCCGTTGGCATTGGAGTTCCTCAGCTTTATGCGAATCTTTCGAAGAATTCATCGATGCCAGATGTGACTGGAGGAATATTGTGGGCTGATGATGTGAACAAACGATTTTATTCATATGGAGGAGAGTATTCTGGAATCTCGCCAAATGCACCAAATCTTTTGTCGTACGATGTTCTTTACAATCAATGGGAGTCTTTCGGTGCTCCTGATACATCAATACAAAGTGTCTCTTGGGGTGGTGGAGTAGGAGTGTCTGAGCTAGGCCAGGGATATATTTTGGGCGGCTGGTTGAGCAATAACTCAGTTCCAGACTGGAATGGCTCTCCATGGGCAACAAGTACACTAATCAAATACGATATGGATGCCGGAGTCTGGACAAACAACACTGGCCCTGATTCTACACCGCGGGCGGAGGGCGTAATGGTGTATATACCAGCGAGTTATTCCGGACTGCTGGTCTACTTTGGCGGAGTTGAGGTTCTCAACAACAATGGCACAACTCTGCCTGCACCGATGAATACCATCCATGTCTATGACATTCAAAGCTCGAAATGGTACACCCAAACCGCTGTAGGGGATGTGCCTCTCGCGAGGAGGAGATTCTGTGCAGGTGCGGCTTGGGCGCCCGATAAGTCTTCTTATAACATGTAAGCAACCGTGCCGCTATTATTAGGACGAAGAACTAATATCTGTAGATATCTTTATGGGGGTTTGGGGTTTGGCGCAAACTCGACCGGTTTCGACGATGTCTATATTCTCAGCCTCCCATCGTTCACATGGATCAAGTGGTGGGAGGGATCTGGAGTTGGAAATCCACACCATTCCATGACTTGCAATGTGGTCAACAGCGGTCAGATGCTTATTATTGGAGGCACTTTTCCGCTCACTAATAATTGTGATAGCCCCACTACTTGGGGCACGCACAACCTCGATCTTGGGAAGCAGACTGGCAAGATGTGGAATGACTACCAACTCAACATTACATCTTATGTGGTGCCTTCCGAGGTTATTGCAGTCGTTGGTGGCTCGTAAGTCAATTTGAATCCCTCGATGTTAAATATTAAATTGACCCGAACCAGCTCTCTCGGAGGTGCGACGGCCACGGCTCCAGCTGGCGGTTTCGACAACAGCGATCTTGCTGTCTACTTTACACAACATGCTTCGATTGCGTCCCGATCCCCAACTCGTGCCATTCCGAGTCCTACACACTCCACTGCCTCATTCTCGCCGAGAAAGCTGTCTACGGGGGCAATTATCGGAATAGCTGTTGGTGGAGGCATCGTACTCATTGCCTTGCTTCTAGGAGGGTTCTGCTGCATCCGACGGCATAGGCGAAACCACCTGAGCAAAGCTACTGACACCCAAAATAGCTCTACCTCCCAAAATGTTGATCCTCACACTGGACAATATCTTCAACCTTATCGCCAAAGTCAGATGTATCAACTGCCAGCCACAGTGCCCGTCGAGTTATCAGCAAACAATTATCAGACAAACTCAAAAGATTCAATGTACCAGCAAGTCTACGAATCTCCAAATTGCAACGAGTGGCAGACCCAGCCACCAGTTTCTTATGCCTCTCCCACGGCAACCTCACCCACGGCAACCTCGCCCCACTCTCCTAATTATAATGAATGGCAAGGCCAGCCACAATTGGCTCACATCTCTCCCACGATTTCCTCACATCCATCAATTATATCCGACAGGACGCAGCGCAGTCCATGTACAACAACGACTTATGGGTCTCAAACCTCACCTGCTCCTACCTATGCGAGTTTAGGAAGAGCGAGGAAGCCGGTTCCGCTCAATCAAACATACTATTCACCTTGATTGATTTGCTGTAATTTTAGCGCGTGCGTTTAACCAATGATTACACGAAGTTTCACGAGAACATGATATGGCATGGGTTCTTGAATTTGACAGCGTACCCACCGTAGAGTCTGTAAGATACACACGTTCGTGAATGAAACATTTTCAACATGCCTTCTATTTTCTGCTTCTCTGTTTTGGTTTTCTCAATTATAAATCGATATTGCAAGTTCAAAATGAATGACTTATTAAGAGAAAAGGAACCGATGGCTCAAAAAATATCTACAGTAAGGAATGATATTTGCAATCATTTCCACAACATCTCATGTTTCTAACCCTTCATTGCAGCTTCTCACAACGGCTCTGCTACAATCAACCGAACTGAGAAACCCGGCATACAGCTCACGAGATGTATAGTACCCAGCCAACTATTCTTTGAGGTAATTGGTCACATACATTCTCCGCACGAAACGCTGCGAGCATGAAGCTGTAGTGTTGGCCTTCTAGTCGTGACCAGCAGGGAGAAGATCGTAGAGAGAATCTGCGCTGTCTGCTCTCCTATCGTGACCTGCGGGAAGAAGGTCATAGAGGGAATCCGCGTTATTTGCTCTCTTGTCATGGCCCGCGGGCAGAAGATCGTAGAGAGAATCTGCGTTTTCTCTCTTGTCGTGGCCTGCGGGAAGAAGATTATAAAGAGATTCCGAAGTATCGGCTCTTTTGTCGTGGCCCGCGGGCAGAAGATCATAGAGGGACTCTGCATTATTTGCTCTCTTGTCATGCCCAGCTGGAAGAAGAGCGTAGAGGGAGTCTGAACTGTCTGCCCTCTTATCGTGTCCTGCTGGGAGAAGGGCCAGCAAAGATGCTGCATCGTTTGCTCTCTTCTCAGAATGACCAGCAGGAAGCTCGCCCAGCAGTTGACTGGCATCGGCTCCCTGGTGACTGGATTCTGATCCTGCTGCGAGAGCAACGAGACCATCGACTTCGCGAGCTGTCAATTGATCGAATTCTTGACCAACAGCTACAATCGCGGCTTTCACATCCTCATTGAGTTCAATAGGTGCCGCGAGCAGAGTGGAAGCAAATGCGACCAGCGCAAGAGAAAAGATTGATTGAGTCCGCATCTTAGGGATTTGGTCTGAGTGATTGAGACGATCGTGGTGTAGCGATTCTTTCGGAAATGATTGATTGAGAAGCAGAGCCTGGGAATAGGATGAGGTGCCAAGGAAAGTGTACACCAATGATCTTTATATTCATTCGACCTCGAAGGAGGCCCCTATAATCGCTTCTGTGCGCCCTTCTCACTAGATTCAAACTCGGTTACGTTTCTCCAGCTGCTATGTCTTATCTAGAGGAGAAAATCAGCCAGTAACAGGAGCGGTTCATGTCTCGCTGAAGGAGTTCCCGCGGCATAAAATTGGACCTGTGCTCTGCATTGTGCTGTGCGCACTTCAATGACGAATTTACGATCTGGAAGTCTCTTAGTCCGGCTTCGCTATGGTTACTCTGGCAGGCAATTCTCAGTGGAACTCCGAGATGTGATACAAATTCGACATCGCATTTGCATCAGAAAGGTCTGTGTTGGTCAGGTAGCTCTGAGTGGAGTCGCTCTCGGACCATGGCCCCTCGGCAACCCAATTGAAGAAAGCTTATCATTGTATTCTAAACATGCATTGCATGAAACTAAACACCAGGCGAATACAGTGGGGCTATATGGATCTCGAACGTTGAAGTAAGCTTTCATGGCTTCCTCGAAGCGCACAGACTTTAATGATCCGAAGGCTCCATTTCTTCAAGTGATCGCGATTGGTCCATCTCGTACAAACATTATGCGATTTGTTTCGGATGATAATAATTAAGACCGCCTATCTCATCAAAAGAGACATCTCGAAAGTATTTGCCTGGTCATCAATCAACTGCCCCATATTCCTGTCCTGGAACCACCGTCTTACATTCCACCTCTGGTACTTCGTCAAAGAGAAGCTGTAGCTCTTCGTAGCCTGCTCCCATCAGCTACTCTGATTCTCACCTTTCGCTGAATCATCGAATGACATTTGAGACCAGCCGAAGTGTTCTTCAATGCTAGTGGGTCTGGTGGGGAGCTATGGCTCAAAACTATCAGATCTTCGAATGAGCTCCAAGCATCCGAAGACTGGCACGAAATGAAGCTGTAAATGATATGGCACAGAACCAAGAAAACATGCGTGAGTAAGACTGCAATGGCAAGATAATAACTAATGCTATCAGCTTTATAGGCATATCCGGAGATCGTGATACTCCAATGGAGTTTTGTCAGATCTTCCGGGTCGATACCTTCCGGTGGGTGGACCAAGTTTCCATCGTCCTTTAACATAGAATCCAGAGCCTCGCTTGTGAATGCGCCAGTCGAGGTTCTTGATATATTGAGTATCGAACTAGCGTCGCTCTTAAGCCTCATACTACCGCCATTGGCACTGAAGCCTATTCTAGCCAAGGCATCAGCAACCAGAATGGCTAGGCTGGTTTTCAAGGTCAACGTCGTGTCACCCCACGACGTTACAAGCGATGTATCATTGCCCATGCCTATATATGAAAGCAGCGAGGCGTAACTTGTCCAGCCTGGCGCTTCTCTGGCATTGGCTGCCTCAGACGAGTAATTGAGAAGTGGTGTTAGTGTATATAGCCAGTCTAGATCGATGGAGATTTTGCTCCAAGTTCCGTCACGTACTGGGAGAAACGGATTTCCTATGGTTTTCGGTTGACTGTGCAGCACTTCGCCGTGTTGTAAGGAGTCCGATGCAAAGGCTAAGTTCTGAATGTTTGTTGCTATGTTATTACCGAGTGCCCATCGAGCATCTACAGAGCAAGCGAGCACGGCAAATTCTGTTGTGCTATTATAATGAGGGATCTGAATAGCCATAAATGCACTCGGATAATCGCTTGTCTGGATCCCGTTCTTGGTCGTTGTGTCTCCAGCGAGCATTGGCAACCATTGAGTCAAAATGGAAGACGAGTTGACAATAGTTGCTGGGACAATAAATTGGTCGCCTCCGCTTCTTTCATATTCTGGGAGCACTGGAAACTATAGTAAAATATCAGCGTTTTACCAATAATCAAATGGTGTAACCACATACTCCCAACGTTGTTTTATCATGAGTTGAATTGTCGAAGAAATTACAACAAACACGAACCACCGGGAGTTTCGTTTGAACCCGGGCAGTTGTTGCTTCCTCTATACGATAATCGAGATTGTGATACGAACGCGTTATTTGCCGCTTGATTGTTGCATACCAAGCGGCTTGCTGCCAGATTCCTGCCAACTGATCCGACAAAAGTCCTACTGCAGCATTTGTTGATATAGCCCAAATATCAACGCCAATATTGACAGCTCCAACCGTGCGTTTGTAGGTGGTCTCTATTATCGACACATTATAGAACCTGGCAAAGTGCGAGGCTTGGAAGGCCTGTGCAACGGCCGATGTCGAGTACCAAATACACCCGGAACAATTTAAGCCGCCTTTTGAGAGCATTCTAGCCGTTGGATTCAAACAAGATGGCCCCCCCCACTGATGACGAGTCTAGTGTAGAGGGCCACAGAGAGCTGCTGTTACCAATCAGCCAGAAATCAGCGCCACCTGCAGGCCCTAAGCTGGTTTTATGTCTGGGATCATTAATAGGGCAGAAGATGGCCCAGCAAACACAGCAATCAGTCCAGACACAAGCAAGACCCCAGAAAGCCACCACCTCCGACACCTAGAACTAATCGCATTTTTGCTGTACCAGAAACCTGGCGTGAAGAAGAAGCTAATATCCTTGAAGCTAGATGTAGCCCCAAGCAAACCGAAAGGTAATCCATCCTGGCCACGGATCGTTTCGTATCGAATAATATCTAGAATGATTTTGCCAAGAGAAGCGACAATGAGTAATTCCTGAAGCCAGATATTAGCGGCATAATGGCATGGTGCTAATTAATAGCAATACACTTCCCATCAATTTAGAAACCACTTGCAGGGTGAGCGTATCCATTGCGTCTATTCTTGGCGAACTCGAACCCTGGAAATTAGAGCCAATAAAATAGCCTTTGAATCTCAGGGAAACAAGCGTGATTGTTGCCATGACTGGGAGAAAGTGAAGAGAGCAATGACGCAAAACAATCCAGTAAGATTGATCAATTACAACTTTCTTTTCTTCTTTGAATCCATGTCTAAGAGGCCCTGCTAAGAACAGAACCAGGGTTCTTAACTTTATCGAGAAGGTTTTAGAAGCTGAACATCTTGCTGATTTGGTAGGATTATTTTCGGGGACTGGTTGTGAAACTTTGCCTTCTGGCGGTGAAGGAACAGCACCTTCATTACTACTACGAGATGATATTGTGAGATTAGACAAAGAGTTTCCTGTAGAATCAGATAGTGGAGCGACAGCGGAGGGGTGATCGGGGATGTCACAAGGATTGAGTTGTACAGGTAGAGGATTTGACATGTTTAAAGTACTAGTGACTCTTAGGTGAAAAATCATTACGGCTACGTAGAGTACAGGTCAAGCTAGAGAGGTTGGAAGTTGTGGAAACTAGACCCTTTCTATTGTGCTGCTGCGCCGCACACGTGGTTCCAATACTGAGCCTGAAATTTTAAAGTGTGCCTTGCAGCCTACACTCACACAGAGCAGCACCCTCTTCGGGCGCGCTATCCCTCCGAGGGTTTGGCTGTTCCGTAGACGCAGTCTACCTTCCTTCCTATTTCCAGATCTAATAATAAACAGTGGCGGGTTTCAGAGCTGGAGTCACGATATTTCCAGAGCCTGATTAAATACCTCTTAGTGACCGACGATTCTTTACAATCGGAAAGGCTGTTCTCGCTAATTCAAAACTCAGACTCGATACACATATGCTGTGATAATGGCTGCGATAAAGGGCGTTTCATTCAGAGGAGGCTTTTCCGCCAGATACCCCACTGATGCTGAGATCGGGCGCTCGGCTGTCCTGGAAGGTGCGCGACATGAGCGACTTCAAGAACTATTCGATCTATCACTGAAAGTCGATCGCAAATATCTTCGCGCCAGCCTGAAAACTGATGCGCTCTCCATAAAATTGGACAAGAGCTTGGCTGATTTGGTTTCTGGAGGCTAAGTTCGAGGAGCCCCGACCTTTGTGTTGGCCCTGATTTTTCAGGAAACATTTGGTTGGATATCGGCTCATTTTGCTTACCTCCCCTTTACTAGGACTCTGGAATGGGCGTCCGCATTACCCTGGTCAGCACCAGGAATCCACGCGACTGATACAGTGTACCTGAACCAGCTTGACACAACTGATTAACTACTACTCTCATTAGCTTGCTTGTCTTGCCAATCCAGGTTCCAGGCTACTAATATTAAAAGTGATAGGTTTGGGTAAATTTCCACTCCAGAAAGCCTTCGAGTCAGTTTATACAAGTCAGTATATACGAGTCAGTTTATTCGAGTCAGTTGTCAACATCACAAGACGAATTTTAAATTTTAATAAGGACTATCATTTTCGCATTCAAATTTCATTTGTGCAACTAAAGATTTTATCTCTAACTGATTTCTCATTTCTTCTTCAAAGTGATCATTCGAAGAATTCATCATGGCTGAGAAAGCGACCACCAGCGCCGTAGAGAGTGCCACCGCGGACGCTCATCTGGAAAAAGGAAACATTACCCCTCAATCAACCCACAGTAACAGACTTGACGATGCCGCTAAGATGAACCTCGATGCTTACAAAAGTGATGACTCGGATGGGAAAATTGACTGGACGATTACTCACCGACTTGCTGCTTTCTCACTATGTCTTCTCTACGTTGGTGAGATTTGCCTCCTCTCTGCTTCATTACCCTGGCTTCTGCTAAAAATATTATTCCAGGATCCCAAATCCCACTCTATTTCATTGGTGCCTCTCTCAGCTTCGTAACAGCAGATATAGGCGGTACAGACAAAGCAGCTTGGCTACCAGTTGCGAATACTCTTGCTCTTGGGGCTACTGCACCATTCGTGGGGTACATGCAAGATTTAGTAGGGAGGAGATATATTGCTTTGTTAGGATGTCTTCTTCTCATTGCTGGAGTCGTGATCTTTGGTACCGCCCACGAGTTCGGTCAGGCTGTTGCGGGGATGGCGATAGCTGGGATGGGGGCTGGTATTGGCGAGTAAGTACTTCTTGAATCAGAACCCGTGGGCCGTGGTATCAATTGGGAATCCTTCTCATCTAAGCAGCTACTGATTTTATATTTGAATAGGCTTACTGCTCTTGCGGGGTGAGTGATGTGATGGCTTTTAGAAGCTATACATTGCTGATGTTGTCGTATAGTATTTCTGAGATTGTGCCAGTAAACAAACGTGGAACATATTTAGCTATTGCTACGGGTTGTATTATACCATTTTCGGGTTACATCTTGTATGCACAGTACTGGTCATTCTATGCAACTTGGAGATGGGGAATGTGGATTACTGCGTAAGTTGTCTTTCTGACTTGCTTCGGCCGAATTTTGGTCATCTGCTGACCAACTCTAGAATTATCAACGGTGTGGCATTTGCTGGCGCACTGCTGTTCTACTTCCCCAAGAACCATCACCATGATCTGATTAAGAGCCACATCGTTAAAAAAATTGATTTTGTGGGGGCTGTTCTATCTATCGTTGGATTAACAATATTGTAGGTATTCAATGCTCTCTTCCACTACAAGACGAACTTACAATGTGAATAGCTTGGTAGCGCTTCAGTGCGGCGGCTATACCCATTCCTGGAAAAGCGCCTATGTTCTCTCAACACTAATCATTGGGTTCGTTCTCATGGTCGCATTTGGGCTCTGGGAATGGAAAGGAGCCAAATACCCTATTATCCCACACGAAATTTTTGTAGGTCAGCGAACTGTTGGTGTGGCATTATTGATTGCCATGGTATCTGGGATGAACTTTTATTCGATGCTCAATTTCTATCCCCTGATACTTGAGAATGTTTATACCGATACGCCTTATTCTATAGGATTAAAGAGTCTCGGCATTGGATTCGCTACCCCTATCGGTGCAACTGTTATTAACTGGCTTCTGTCAGTATTCAAGGGGTATAACCGAGAGTTATTGATGTTTTCCTGTGTGTTAATGAGTGAGTGCATTCAGTCACCAAAAAAGACCCTTTTGAAAGGTCGGCTAAACAAAATCTTTTCAGCCGCATTTGGAGGTGCCTTGTCTACCATAAACCCCGATACCCCAGCAAGAGCCGTAGCATTCGGAGCAATTGCCGGCTTCGGCATCGGTGGTGTTCTCGTCCCCGCCGCAACAATAGCCATAACCGTTACCCCCGACGCATTCATCGCCACGACCGTGGCTCTCTCCCTATCCATTCGCGTTATTGGCGGCTCAATCGGCTACTCCATCTACTACAACATCTTTGCGAACAAATTGAAATCCAAACTCCCAGATATGGTCGCCGCAGCAGTGGTTGAAGCAGGTCTTCCTCTAACTTCTGTATATTCATTCCTTGAGGCGCTGATTAATAATCCGAAAATGTTGCCAGAGGTATCGGGTGTAACGCCGGCGGTCATAGAGGCTGCGACAATGGCGACAAGATGGGCGTATTCCGAGAGTTTGCAGTATGTATAGTACACGAGTATTACGTTCGGTGTTTTGTCTGTACTGGGATGTTTATTCTTGGGGCAAGTGAGGCCATATTTAACGCATCGGATTGCTGTTAAGCTTGCATAGTTACAGGCAGGAGGAGGATTAGTATAGAGGTAGAGACTAAAGTAATAAAACTATAGTTGTGGGATGATCCTCGTCCATCTAGGTTATCGGGACCGCGCATGTCACTGAGAGTCCAGATATCCAGATTCGCGGAGCCGTGATTGGCTCAGCCTGCTTTCTCACTCAAAGA